>JBAMYA010000012.1:6544296-6565411 GCA_037176975.1 Arrhamphus sclerolepis
TTGTTTTTTTGTGTTGTATTTGTGCTATGTGCATGTTATCTATGTGGATATATATATATATATATAGATATATATATATATATATATATATATATATACATATGTATAACACTTTGGAAACTTTGCTATGAAAATTAATGCTAATTGACTGATTAATTGATTAAATATCCAGACACCAAAACTAAAACCTGGATGTCCCCATAATAAGCAAATATCTGAATATGTGAATATGTGGTGTGCAGAACTGCACACCAGTTTTTCAATATGCAGTCAATCCTTACTGTGTAATTTCTTGAATTACAAAGTAATTTGCAAGCAGCCCATGATAGTTCTCTACTAATGACATTATCAGGGTGGGATGCATCAATGTGTTGAAAATGTAGCTAATGTTGAAAATTAAGAAAACCTTCATATATTTTAACCCAAGATGTTTTTCTAACCCTAATCCAGTGGTTTTTGCTGCCTAAACCTTAACACTTATTTAAAGGCTAAATCAGCTGTGACGAGGAGACTGAATGAATTCTTTCTCCCATCGTTCCATTCTTGTGCCTCTTAGTTGTGATAGCCATCATGTCAACGGTCATTTCATGCAACCAAGCAGTGTTCAGAGTTTCTTTTGGATGAATAAGGAGACTGAAACTGAGGCTGCACTTCCTAAAAGTAATCTAATATTCTTTCAAATCATATTCAGAGTGAACTTTTCAACATGAATAACATCCATTTCACTACCTATGTTCCTTCATTTGGAGAAATTTAATGTTTTAGGAGACAAAGAGACTCTAATTTCTGTTTTAGTGCTAATTTATCATTCAATTACACAGTTATTCTTCATCAGAAGGGCGACTGTCTGTAGATTTAGATTTAAAATTTGATAAGTCGACGGCTCCTAGAAACTGCTACTTCATCTTTCTCTGGCTTTTAATCTTGAATGTTTTTTTTTTCCCCCCCGACTGAACCACCCAGCCCTGGAAGGCTGCGAGTGGGAGCTGAACGGCCGCCTGCAGTGATGAAAGGAAGGGGGTGGTGGCGGCAGTTTATTCTGTCCTTGTTTTCTGTGTCTCTTGTCGGATGCAAACAATACAGACAAGGACAGCCAGATGAAAATTAATTGAAACTAGTGCGGGACTCAGCAGAGCCTCGAGCCGAGGGCCTGAGATGATCAAGGGGACTTGCGGAGTGACTCACACCCACATCGCGGGAATGACTTTGATTTTATACAGTCAGTCACACGTCGTGCTGCCAGATGAATTATATAAAAAGTGGTGGGTGTCTGTATGCCGTATGAGCTGCATTCATGAGTGAGCACTTATTATGCATGACCTGGGAGAAATGGAGTAAGCTGTCAAACAGAGGCAGCTGAAGCCACTGGAAATGACGCATGATGGAACATAGCAGTTGTGCAAAAAAGTAAAAACAGAAAAAGAAACAGCAGTAATCTGTATTATGCCGACTGCAGGTGCTTGGTTTTCAAAGATGAGCTTCATTAGAAGTTACAAAAATACATTTCTTTTGAAACCCTTTTAAATGTGCTGCCATTTTAAGCATTCAACTTTCAGCTTCCTCTCAGGAGAACGCTTGGAAAACATGTTCCCCTGTGGTCTGTTAGCAGCTCAGCGAGGGTTTTGAAAACCCACATTTCTGAAAAGCCTTCCACTTAGAGATTAAGATGAACGAGACAAGATGAGGCTTCGACAAATGCCCTCTGCACTGCTGTGTTTGAAAGCTCGCACAAAGATGGCAGTTTGAGACTGAGAGATGAAGGATGGCGAGGTGTGAAATCTGAATTCAGGATGAATGTCAGGTTAATATTCTCCCGCTCTCTGTCACGACTATAATTCATTCTCCAATCGTTTCACGAAAAGAGTCATGAAAGCCTTCTCCTTCTTTGTTCTCTGTTCTCATCAGCCGGAGCCTTGCACGCATCCTCTCGATTACCATCGCTCATCTTTTCTCTTTTGTTTCTCCCCTCTTGTTCCCATTCAATCCATTTTCATTTCCCCCTCAGCTTCCTTTACAGCTGCTTTCATTTCGACCCAATCTCTCAATCTTCCCCAACCTCTATACTACAAGCTTTTCACCCACTCTTGACATGTTCCGTCTCACTTCCTCCACCTGCCTGTCATCTTTCTGGCTTTTCTCAAAACCCTCCAGTTCTGATGGTTTCCAGAAATTTTCTCTTTCATTGCCATAGTTTTATATGCTTCTTCCACTCTCTTCAGAAAACTTGCTTTTGCTATGTCAAATGCAGCCCCCGCCACCGCTTTCCCCCCACCGTTCTTAGCAAAGCTCTCCAAGGACCAATTAAGTCCACCAGCCTGATGTCTTAGCCAACCCTGCACATTCAAGCTGAATGGACAGTTCAAGAGGTTCAAGAAAGGTTTAACAATGTGGCTTCGAAACATTTAAGAAGTCTGCTCATTACTTGGACCTCTCCAATCTTGATCCATAAGAGAACCTTAAGAGGATCTCAAAGAACTTTGCCTGAGCTTCTCGCAGGATCTCTGCCTACTTTTCTATTTGCAAAGAATGCAAACAAGCTGTCTGGAGGTCTTTTGTACTTGTCTACCACTACAGATGGCAAGCTCTAAGAAACTATGATGGTGGTGTGAGAGGTGGGCGAGGGGTGGGGGGGAGGGTATGAAAAACAAGACTAAAACTCTCCGGGTGTATTACACAACACACAAGGGAGGGTACTGTCACATTTGCTTGCTGCTCATTTCTCTTGCAATACTGACACTGAGATACATTTGTGTTGCAGGCCTGCACATGGTGATAGGCAAATAAAAAAAAAAAAAATCACATTTAGGACTTCAAAGAAACAACTTTGGGGAAATGAATCACTGTGAATACAAACTGGTACAGTAATTTGACCTTAAAAGGCACATATTATAAACAAAACTACTTTGTTATTAGTTTTATTCAGTATCTACATTGACTACAAAATTTAAAAAAAAAAAGGCTTAACAACCTTGTCATTCATTTTTAGGCATTTTTAGTCTTAAAAATGTCATTCAGGGAACTGGTTAGATTTAATTCTCCAGAGGTAGAATTATCCTCTATTTCTTTCTCTATCCCTACCAGCTGAAGCTCTGAGGTTGGTAACACAGTAACTGTGTTAGAAGAACTGGACAAGCCACCTGTGATGTCACCCATAGGTGTTTGGAATTTAACTATCTTAGCTAAGCTTATCGCTAATCTATGATGGTAATTAATTTTACTTTATGTTAATTCTCATCAAATTTGTCCAAACATCCTCCTTTCAAATGTAATTGAAACGACATTACAAACGGGCGCTGTCAGAGTTGAAATAAGGGATATTACAGCCCTGCTGGACGCCCATCACTCCGCCTGCTGTTTGCTAGAATAGGCTGGTCGTTGTTACCGCTGACTGTTGCCTGCAGTCTGATAAAATCGAGCGATGTAGCACCACAAGCCAAATTACAGCAGGCCTAAGTCTCATTTCAGCTCTGGCAGCACTCGATGGATGCCATTGGCTAGTGCTCTGGTTAATCAGCTTGGAAGAGTCCTTACATATGAAATGAAAGTTGACACTGCAGGAGGTGCAAACCGATGAGCTACAAACAGTCCAACTGTTTCAGAGTGCTTTACTAAACCTTGCCCCCAAAGCCCTCTGAACCAACCCAAAACCAGTCACGGCAGTCTCTTTCTACAGTTGACTGTAATAATAATGATAAATGATTATATCCTGTTAGGTTCCGCTAACATGATGGCAGCTGACCATTGGCTCTGCAAGCAGTCAATCAGAAGACCACACTTCTAATGAAGTATAAATTTGTGGCTTTAACACCCATGTTGCAGCAATCACATACACATATTGATGTTATCGATAGCACCCAGGTTGTGGAACACTCTGCATCTGTTTCTTCACTGCCTACACTCTCATGATGTTTTTAAGAAGCAGTTAAAGATTTTTCTTTTCAAACAACCTTTTGTCTATTTATGGAGAATATTTTTATTTTTTATTTTTATTAACCAGGCTGAAATAATATGTTTAAATCTGAACATTTTAACATTTCATTACATAGAGATTGATTGATTTTGGAGTCAGCCCCCAGTGGTCATTCAAGAAACTGCAATTAATCTTCTGTTTGTTTGTTTTTTAATTTACTTTTTTATTCATGTTTGTACCATAGCATGGAACATTATGTTAATAAAACATTTGTTTTGTTAAAAATGTCCATCACAGGTGATATGTCTCCCTTAAAGAGGAAGATACTGAATATTCTTTATTCAAAACCAAATATACCAGTATGTTAAAGCTGCCTTTTAACAGAAAAGGCGCTCGTGACAATCTGTCTCTTACTCCTGTGAATTTGTAGAAAGAAAAAAAACTGTCATGGAAGTCAAAGAAAATCCTGACTGACAATTCAGGCGCCAAAGTTCTGTCTTTCTGACTTACTGAGTTCCCTCCTCCACAGTCAGAGAAGCACCTGCTCAATACAACAAAATACTACGTGGACAAAAAAAGTAAAACAATAGCAAGTAGAACGGTGGATGGAGTGACTCAGAAAGACATTGGGGAGGGGAGTCGTGTCGCTAAATAGATAAATTGAAGATTTCTCATTGAGTTCATTTATATAAGTACATTTTTTAACAGGCATTGTTGTGTTTATGCTGAAAACAAGCAGTTGGAAAGAGGCATCATTGACATCAAGGATGAAAACCCAAAGAGATTAGAGGGCAAGCATTCAGCTCCCTGCACTGAATCAAACTGTCGGAGTTGTTGTTTGTTCGCATTTTAAACACATAAACTTATTTATGTCTGAATGAAAAACTCAATAAAATCACCTTGATAAAGGTTTGATGTAAAATTAAAAAAAGAGATATGAATGAATCCATGGTGAGTCTCTGATATTTCATTCTGCAATGAAACTAAACAAGTAACTTCTGCTTGGTGACAAAAAACAAAAAAACAAAAAAAGGTTGTAGCTTCTGGATATCAAAGTAGAATCCCAAAGAACTAGATTACAAATTAGGGTGGTTGGCTAGACTATGTGGTCTGTCCAGTAGCTACTTTGTGGTGGATCTCAGTTTAAAACTGACCATTTACATTTCCAGTGCAGTACTGTAAAGCAAAGCTGAAATATATAAAGTTTATATAAAGTTCCTGTTATATTCTCTGACAATCATTCCTAGAATTTGAGCACAAACATGTTTGAAAAATGATGCAGCATTTCAAACCCCATCCTGAAACCATTGTCTTTTTTTAAATTTCATTCCAGAAATTTGTAATGTGAAAATAAATAAATAAATAAAAACATCAAAGCTTATCTTTCACAAAGGCCTTTGGTCATGAAGAAGCCAAATGTCTACTTAGGAGGGGAATTTTAGTTCAGGTGCAGCTCTGATGCTGCTGAAAAAGCTCTAAGAGACATTGTGGTCAGTTTATTTATTAGTGGTCTTGTGTATATTTGTTTTTGTCTCATTTTAGTTGGGGAAAACAAAATACAAAAGAAGGTTAAAGACAGTTATGTGGAAAGGCATGATATGGAAAAACACATGCACACACATACACACCGTCACCCTAATTACTAGCGACAAGGAAGGATCTGAGGGAAATGACCACAGCCATGGTAACTTCCACTGTGGTGCACCCTTGGCAATATGCTCTATTTCTGCATTTATCACACACGCAGGCTCACATGTGCATGTACACTTATATTACACTCGTAAAGCAGCACACATTTACTCAACCACTACATACATGCAGAAACGTACAAATGCCGAGTGGTTGATGTGGTTAGTACTGTTTTAACTTAAGTGATTCAATCACTGGTGGCAGGATAAAGCAGGTAAAAATAAAACAGAAGAGTTAATGTGAAGGTGGGGAAAAAAAGGCATGTCTGTTTGCTGCACATGGCTCAAATGTCAAATGACAATAACAGAAAATCACAATGTGCTGAAGATGATAACATGCTAACTAATATAATTACATCTCTGTTGAACACAGCGGTTAAGGAAGGAAAAAGTAAGTAGACTCAAAGACTTGTTGAGAGATGAAATTAAAGCTGAATTGTCCAGGATGAGTAAATGCGATTTATAGCACACAGAAGCCCAGTGGCGAGGTGAGGTGGAGGGAGTATCATTACTTAGGACTGCTCCACTGCTTCAAGACATGGACCCCTTCCAACTATCAAGTTGAACACAAAATCCCAAGTTTACCAAAATAACTTACAATTAGAATATCAGGGTTGATCTCTGCCAGCATCCCTGCCTTTCGCGAGCTGGGATAGGCTCCAGCAGACCCCCGTGACCCTGCAAAGGAAATAGCAGGTATAGATAATGGATGGATGGATGGATCTCTGCCAGCAGAAGCTCAGTAGAACAATCCAGAGCTTCCTTGACATTACTGCTGCCAAAGGAGGTTGAAAAAGTCTTAACTAATGCTTTCTACCAGCACTTTGAATGTTGAATGGCAGAGTTCAATGAAGACTCAAGATATCAACATTGTATGCTACCCAATTAGCACATTGTGTTGCGACTTAGATGACGTTGAGATCACACTGATGGCAAAAATAATGCAGAAAACCAGTACATTCCAGTGATTTCACATACACATGCCAGCGTAGTTGTACAAACAGCAGCAATCCCTGGCCAAAAGTAAAATGATTCCAAGCACAGTTTCTTCTGCTTCATGACTGAGCAGAAGGGAGGCATAAATTGTTCATACCACTGGGAGTTCATGTAAAGATGAATGACAGGTTCAATCGAGTTGCTCTGACACGTTCTCCACCTTGACCTTAGCTCTACAGTTATATTAGCTTATTCTTTAGACTCAGAAAAGACAGGAAATTTGTTTTCATTATTTTGACTATACTCATTTGATTAGCACATAAACAACTTCTCCACAGGGATGAATAATAATAACAATAGTAATTAAATTGAGGTTAAAAAGGCGGAGATGTGGAAATCTGGTATTTTATCTTGCAAAATGACAAACAGCAAAGATAGTTTTTAAGCAGATGAAATCAAACCAAATATTTTAGCTGTACAGGCAGTATTGTAGAAGTAAAGATCTTTAACAGTCTTTCATTTTCCTCATAAAGAACTTATTAGAAAGGTAGGAAGCACAGGTACCTCAGGTTTAAAGTTTAGTGCTGTACTTAAATGAAAGCAATTAGTCACATCCCGTTGCTGCAGTCCATGAACTTCCGTTCCCCAAATTCGAAAGAAGTCTCCATTTAAAAGGCCTATTTGGAAATTTTTATTCCAGGGGAGAATGACTCTCTGCACTTTTGGCTTTTTTTTTTTTTTTGTGGTTCACAATTTTATGCTTCATACTCCGCTTCAGCCACCAGCCGCAGCTGGATTCAGCAGCATGGACAGAACCACATGTGCAGTAGCAGAGATAAAACACTGACACGGTCGCTCTCGCTCCACTCTCACATACAGACTCATACACGTTGAAACGATGCCAAGTCCTCAGGCGCAGTCATCTTCGTCTTTTAATTGGATGTGTGTTTTGACAGCATAATCTCAGGAGCAGGACAATGTCTCCACACCAGAGTATTTTTGTATTTGCTTGAAGAGCACAAAAATGCAACTTTAATGACCTCTGTGGCATATTCATTAAGTTTTATAATTGTTTGCTATATTTGTACAGTATGCATCTTTGTCTGAGTCACATATGTGCACACATGACTGCTTTCTTTAGAGGTCATCTGCAGTGTTGTGTCTGTGAAGCCTATAGGTTGTCAGATTCTGTTATCGTCCCCATGGAAACCATTGCTATTAAAACCAGACGTTTGAGGATATTTGAGCATGTAGCCTATTTATTCTGTTTATTTCTGACTCATCTTTTTTTTTTTTAGGTTTCCTATGATTCCTCTTTTTTTTTTTTTTTTAAAGACACTGATCTGTCATGAATGAATGGATGGATTTGACTGCTATAAATGAAAAAGAAAATGACAAGCTAAATGCAAATCACATGCAAAATGGTGATTCCCATTTGCATGTCCTTGGCACATGTTGCATCTGACAAATTTCCAAACCCACACATGCGAAAACCAGGAGCGGATGTGAAAAGAGAGAGCAGCATGAACACTGAATATGACCTGTGATTGGAAACTATTATCACAAGAGAGCATTTCTTCACTAAATATGAGCAGAGTAGAAAATTCACACAGGTTAGCATAAGAAACATCTACACAGAACAGAAGCTGTTTAAATACTGAAGTGTAACAAGGCTTCTTTCCTACAATATTAGTGCTAACTTTAAAGTTAAAAACAGATGTGGACAATGAACTACAGGTCTCTGAAGGGCACTTTTGAGGCTACTTTTTTACACCTATGAGGGACAGCATATTGGCAGGAACTTCTCTCTCCAGATTAAGTGGAACAAACAAGCCTGGAAGTCAGATGGCACACACTTTCCTTAACTCAGTTACCACAAACTACCAACATCTATGATGCTAACTAATGTTATATTATATTCATTCTGGTTTAATCTGATCTTGTACACAATATTGGTACTGAAACATCAGAGCTGAAATGAGGACTGACTGACCTCTGGCCTGAGCACGTGCTAGCCCAGCCTCGGCCGAGCCTGGGGGCCCAGGCAGAGCAGCAGACAGCAGTTTGGCTCCAAACCAGCCCGGACCCTTTGAGGTTGAAGGCAAAGGTGAAGAAATAAATTTGCTAAGAGCAACTACCACTTTTCACCCCAGAATTTACATAATTAGCTCTTAGCCTGTTGCACTGCTAAATGAGCTAACACACACATTTAACATTGCTTCCAGGGCTCTTTTGTGAGGGTGCAGAGACTAAGCTCATCTAAGCGGCAGTGAGTAGCTATTTATATGTATGGCTGAATACCATATAGCTAACCAGAGGATAGCCTCTATATTGACGGCTGCTAGCCCTGGTAACACTTGCTAGCATGACCTAAGACAAACTAAAATGGCTAGTTTGCCCAATGTTTAGATTAACCTGGGCTGGGTGGTGTCATTTACATCTTGTCAACCGTAGGGGCCTACAGTTGACAAGAGTACTGGTTTAGTCTTTTTATTTATTTGATTTTTTTTTCCCCCAGTGCATGTTGAACCACTCAACATTTCATTGTGTAAACAACATGAAGAGATTCTTGATTTTTTACATTTAATACAAGAAAGCATGAAGGTGAGAAAAATATTACATCTTCAATCATATAGAGATGTTTTTTCCCTTCATTCTGTAAACAACTGGTGGCTGTTCTTTGAAATATGTGAACATTTCAGGGTTTGCTGTTAATATGTAAAACAAACAAATGAATTATCACTTTTTCTTGCTGTACCAAGACCTACAGCCTCCTGAGCTATGCTAATGACAGCATATTTGTTCATCATCCATCCATCATCTATACCCGCTATGTCCTGTGCAGGGTCACGGGGTTCTGCTGGAGCCCATCCCAGTTCACTTCGTGTGAAAGGCAGGGGTCCACCTTGGACAGGTCGCCAGTCCATCACAGTTGTTCATCATCAGTGTTCTTAATACCATCTGTAAACAATAAAGTAATGACCATTTTCAGTCTCATGCACAGAGGTGGACCGGTGAGATGCACCAATGGTACCAAGGGTAAAACAACAATAGCTTCACCGTCCTCAGAATAGTTTTTGAATCAAATGCACATGGATTCAATCACATGGAACATTGCTGAGAAATGGTGCGTACACCCACAATCTGATGTTCATGAGATTTCACGAGTTTCAATTCAGAATACATGTGAATGTCTGTGGAGAATAGTGTGATTTTACAGAAATAACTGAACAGAGTACTGCTTCTAGTCACGGGTTGGATGAGCCACGTAATTACTAGAACCTAATGGGGTGTAAAAGAGATCATGGTCATGTAGTTATGTGAGACTAGGTTGGTACAAAACTGCACGGCAATCCATTTAACATGTTTCAGCTTGGTGGCCTGATCGACCGCCATCTAAAGCCTTATTGCGTTTATAGCTAGGCAAGCAAACTGGGGTTATGTGAAATCACCCAGAGCTTTATTTCACTACAGTACAAATACTGAGAACAAAAAAGAAAGCACAGTGCACATCTAAACAATGCTGGAGACAAACCTTCTAATCTTCAGCACCCTGACACTCAGACACACAATTTATTTCCTGGCAACAGCTTCAGACTTTGAACTGGAGCATATCTGAACGCGTTCATGTGGAAAGTGCAGGCAATAAGTCTTTGTCAGATAGGCAGATATGATCCACCGGGCTGCCTGATGTAACATCAGAACAGCAAGTGACGTCCTTCTGCTGCTTTCAGCAAGTCACATGAGAGCTTTTATAGACAGGCGCCCATCATCAAAGCCCAAGTGAAAGTGCAAGCTAAAGCTAAACACACTCACTTGGCTCTGTATATAGAAAATTTAATGTTTTTACTTTTAGTGTACTATTCAGGTTTTATTTTATTTATTTATTTATTTTTTAATTATAATATATACTAAATTTAGTGGATTCAGTGGATTTAATTGGCATTCTGTATTCTTCTCAGCCGTATGAGAATTCACAGTGCAGGAATGTTTTGTTCATACATTTCCAGGTTGGTTCCCCTCATCCTGAGGAGCCCTGGACCCTGCTTCTGTTCCTGTTGCCAGAGTCCCTGCTCCCATTCTTTTCGTCCCAGCTTCCACTTCAGCTCCTGTTTTTTTCTTTTTTTTCTTTTTTTGCTCCAGGCGCCCCAGCTTCTGTTGCTGCTCCAGCCTCTTTAGCTCCCATTCTCACCACTAGTGATCCTGTTCCTGCTCCAGCTCAAGTTCCATTCGCTGCCAGTCCAGCCTCCATCCTGTTGTGTCTTCTTTGCCTCCAGTGGGCCCTGTCCTCGACCTGAGGATGGCCATTATTGAACTTCTTTTGTTGCTCTTTGTTTTTTGGTCTTCTCTTGTTTTTTTTTTGTTTTTTTTTTTTATTCTGAGTTCCCTGCCCTGGCACTGCTTTTTTTTTTTTTTTTTAAATCATTACTGAAGGACTTTTACTGATTATTCCTGGAATCCAGTCCTAGGAAGAGATTGAATGACCAGGTTATATTGAATACCCTTTTCTGTTAAACATTTTTATTTGTACAGAAACAAGCATCTAGCAGTAAAAAAATAAAATAAAAAAAATAGTCACTCATCTTAGAATTTATAACCAGAGCTAATTTGAAATGCCCATCCCCAGATGGGCCTTGCAGTTACATAAAACTCAGCGTAAAATATACAAAGGTCAATTCACAAACACACAAATACATAAAAACACTCAACACAAGAGTGTCAGGCAACACAGAGAATACAACTGATAACTAGAAAATAGCAGCATCATAAAGGGAGAAGTGGCAGGTCCTTCATGGCTTCATAACCAGTCTCTCATATAAACAGGGTCTGAGTTTTAGTCCAGTTTAATCACCCAAGGTAAAGTAACTTATCTCTGTTACACAAAAAGGCATTTATCCCGGTGCTTTTTTGTTGTTGTTGTTGGATCCTCTGTGGGTTGCCAACATCTGAGAAGAGTGATTATGTAATTTTGAATATGTTCACTTGCATATTTTAATTTTTTGCTAAATATTTTATTGAATAGATTCTTGGAAAGTCAAGGTAACTTTTCTTTTATCTCTCTTTCTTTTTTGTTCAATCATTATCCTTTGTTGAACAACAGAATAAGGAGAGTTCTTCTCATTTCTCAGATCCAGATTTTATTTTATTTTTTTAAAGTTAAAAGTTAAGTTTTCTTGTAAGAAAAGCAGCTGTTGCACATCTTATCCAACTGCCCTTGGTGTCATAACGGACTGCAGCGCACACCTCCAGCCAAATAAAGAGAAAGCGAGAGAGCGAAAGAGGGCAAGGAGGCTGTGGAGAAAAGAGACTTCCTTCACAAATTACTGTTCCTGCTTTCATGACATTGGAGCGGGGGTTATTTGTTTCACTTCCAATGTCAGAGTTTGAAAGGAGAGAAGACGGAGGAAGAGCTGGAGATAGGGGACCAACTGTGGGGAGAAGATTCACTTTGTACAATGGCTGAATAAAAGACGGGAGATTTGGACGCGGGTTTCTCCCTCTGTTCCGGGTTGCATTAATTCAAAAGATTTGCTCTGCTTACAGAGAATGCGCTGACATTTTCTCCTTGCATCCTTTGTCGTGCTGTCACGTAATCACAGAGTTAAATATAACACAGTAATTATTAAAAGCCAATATTGAAAAGATCATTATGGAAATTGTATGTGTGTGTATAAGGAGGGACGATGCCAAAGAAATTCTATTAATATAAATGGCCTATTTTCTCAGAATAAAGGAAAAACAGTGCAGAGTGTCAGTCGTGGGATTTTTGTGAAGTGGAACGGTTCACCCTGAAATTAATCAATCATTCCAAACCATTTACCAATCACACTTACCTCATGCAAGTCTGAGAGCTGTGAAATCCGACGCTCACGATGGCGATTCATGATTGATCACCATGAAATAAGGGCTCTAAGCTTTTGTTGGGTGCAGTAGTTTCACATGGGTGGATTTGCACTATCTGAGCAGCTTTCTGTCCAAATTTCTCTCCTATCTGAGGCCTGTTTAAAAGTGACTTTGAAGGACAGTTCTAATCTAACAGCGGGGGTTATTTTATCTGACTGCTATTGGTCAATTAGCCCCAAGTCATGTCTAACATTTTGCGGTTTCCGTCTGGGGTTGTGGATGAAGAAGTGAAAAGAGACGAACACACCTTGATTCCTTTCATCTCCGACATGCTATGATTTTAATTACCCGATGGAAAGAGTCTTTTATTGACGCGCAATCAGAGAGGACACTGTCACCTGTCCTCTCTAATTGCATGACTTCTCTCCTGAGGGGAGTAAGGAGAGAAGGGGAGGTTGTAATTACGGTGAAATCAATAGTCGAGCATCAATGAAGACACAGTAACGATTCATATTATATGCAGATTGATCCATTTCCGGACATTGTTTAGTTTAATTTAATAGAAATGTACAAGCTGGAGGGGTAAATTTTCTCTCATTTGCAAAGCAAGGCTATAAAGACAATTATATGGGCAAGTCTAATAGTCTGGGAACTATACGGACTGGTTAAGAGCAACTAATAGAAGCTTTTAAGGTAATTTTGGAGGCATGTCAGACACTTTCAAAGTCAGTTAATTTTATTATTTTTAAGGTTTCACAAAGACAGCCTGCCTAATGCTTGAGAGCACAGTCTGCGCTTTGTAAAGAACAACCAAATGGAAATAGTGTGATTTTAACCTTATGATGGCACACAATGAATAGTCAAAAATGATACAACATGAGAAATGTTGACTGGCAACATCATGCAGCTAAAAGAGCATAACAGGTAATTTATCTTTTTATTTGCACCTTGTTAATATAAATGCTGGTTAGTATTTGCTGTGTGGTCCATCGCCTCTTTGATTCCATGCTGCCTTCTCAGCATGGCTGGGTTATGAAATGGGGACAAATGTGCAAAAGGTCACCCACTTTCCCAACAGAGCTCTCAGTCATACAGATTAAAAGAGGCAAATCAACCACCACAAACTGTGCACATACTATTTGCGGTTGATATATTTTACTGATTGATATGTTGTTGCTGTTTTCTGTTATTTTTTATTCAATGAGCTTCTTACATCGGGAATTTTGGTGCTACTACATCCCCTCATGACTGTCGTTTACCTCTGATGAGCAGTTCACTTTATTTTATCTGCAAGCCAAATATTTGGATGGGCACAGCTTAGCTCTAATTTCATTATCTACATTATCTATGATGTACAATTCTGGAAATCATTGTCCCCATTGTTTTTTTGTTATGCATAAATCAACATTATTTGTAAGAGTCCATAATATGTCATATAGTCACAAAAAGAAAGATTCTCTCCCTTCTGAAAATTTTTAAAAATCAAGAGACAGATAAAGAAATACATTCAAGGACTTTAAATGAACAATACATCCTTGCATATTTTCAACAACAAAAAAAATGTCGGGGCCTTGAAATGTTCTTTTTCAGATTCACAAAATTCTAGGTATTTTCAAGACAATAACATAAAACCTTACAGACAATGACGTTTAATTATTTTAAATTGTTTTTTGAATGATTTCCTGTCAGCATCACCAGGTGACACACCAGTGCAATAACGGAGCAGAGAAACATTTTTCTAACATTGGCTCTCTGTGATGTCATGGAGTGGACTCTCCTTGTATGTTCCAGGCAGCGTCATTGAGCGGTCACTTTGAGAGCAAATGTTTATGAGAACAGAAAGGATTGAGTGGATCTTAATGGCTTAGATATTGTGGGGAAAAAAAAGCTTTATTTATTCTTAGTTGTGAGTGGAAAGTTGGCTGATCACGACTAGGTAGGTAATTTGTTTTTCCAAGGCCAGCAACACAGCAAATGTATTTGTTTTTTCACTCATAGCAGACTGTTTTATGCACATGGTCCAGTATGCTGCTGAATTTGCAGAAGGAAAGCTGAAAATCAATGCTGTTCTGCACAAGAAGCTCCAGAGTCTGACTTGCAAGCGATAAGTCATCTGTGCGTTGCATTGGCAACCAGTGTGTATGTGTATTTTAATGCAAATTTTCAACGTACCATAGATGGACCATAGATGTCAAGTCTCATACCTCTATGCTCCGTCTAGATACATTTCATGAGAAAAGGCAATCAAATTGACTGATTAGCATTCAAAGCCATGCTTAGTTGTTGGCGACTATGAAGTCAAAATAAATTTGATGACAGCATTCTTGGCTGCACGTGTCACATTGTAGCAGGTAAAGAAGATTGTGCCAACCACTTCATATTCAGCATGTGATTCTTGGCTTCCTCTTAAACTTCAGGGAATCTGAAGCATATATTGAAAACATGACGTTGATAATCTGTTGATATGTTACAAGTGTGTCTCTGACCAGCCACACTGGTTGTGTGGTGTCATGAGCCATAAACTGCATGTTGGAAATCCTCCAGGAGTTCAGCTCATCACTAAAACACTTGAGACAAATATGTGATTTTTGGTCTTTGTTGTTCTGAAATAATTAGAGGCTTTAGCAATATAAAAAGCTACTCCAGAAGTAAAAGAGATTGAATTTGGATGGCTTTGTGTCTGATTTATTTTATTTTATTTTTTTCATGTAAGAAGGAAACTCAATGATTCATCAGTATTACTGAATTTGATTGCCTGGACTAACTTACTAACTTAGGAAATCTCGAAATGCAAAAAATCTTCAAAAATATCTCATTGTGTGCTCATGTTATTATTCTACGAGAGCAGTATTCAGCTCTGATGGAATATGAAGTACATCACAGGTGAATTGGTATCATACATAGCTGTTTATACCAGACATTTCCACATTTTCACGTCTTGTACAAAGTTAAGCTGAAGGAGGATATCTGATGGATGGATCATTGACTTGGAAGACTATCAACAATACATAAAAGTGTTCAAAGATGTTAAAGTGCAAATAAATTTGCAGAAACACATTCTGTACTGCAGGTAGATGTCTCCCTGTTGTCATGCTCATACAGCTGAAAGGTTGTCACTTCTTACCGACTCCGTCAGTGATTGTCTGAAGACAACTTCTATGATAGAATAACAATGACAAAGGATCTGTTTTTCAAACGGCTGAGTCAACTCTCAGAGATCCAGGGTAGTGTGGGTGAGAAGATGAAACAAAATGGCAAGTGACAGAGTCAGAAAGGGGACAGAAGGCCAGCTGAAGAAGTCAAAGAAAGGAAAGTGTTAAAAATACATGAGAATTACATTATGTAACTTCCGGTTTCTATAAATGGAGACATGGTTTGGAGTTCTTTTTATTCATTGAATTTGTGGCCACTCATTCTATCCTTGCAGATGGCTAGAAAAGCTCTGCTTGTATTTGAATCTCTGGCTTTTTGACCACAGTAACTTCAGCCAAGCGTATTACTGGAACCCTGCTTCATGTAACATTAAAATGGCAGTAACCCAGCAGGTCATTTCCTCCCAATGAAAGAAATTCAAGAGCTGGAACTCTTTGAAATGAACTCTACAAAGGTAGGGCATGATGAATGAAGTTGTTTTAGTTGGGTGCCCCAGTAAAAAGAAAAAAAAGAAGACGAAGAAGAAGAAGAGAGAGGGCTTGATTTCATTTCAGTTTTTCAGAAATACTAAAATACTGGTGAGCCAAGATCAACTTAAAAGACATCCAAACTCGAGCAGAGAAAGGTCTTACGTAAAAGATTTACACGTCACACACTGGAGATTAATGAGTTTGTATGAACCTCAAGCAAATTTTTAAACTGTGGTTTTTGGGGTAAATGAAAAATGAATAAATGTCAAAAAAAAAAAAAGGTTTTATTTCAGATTACGTTTATTTCTGCAGTGCACCATTTGGAAGGTTGGTTGTTCAATCCTCCCCATCGAAGCCTCACATTGTAAAATATTTTTTTCAGCTATTAACAAATTATTTCACTCTAAGTAAGGCAGAGGATACCTTCTTAGTCCAGAAACCTTGTAAGTAGACATGAAAACGCTGGTTGTCTGTTTCAGAACGGTCAAATTATTGGTTTGACGAAGCAAACGAGTCATCCAAGGACATTGCTGACACTACAGAATGATGAAAACATGGAGGGGTAGTGGTAAATAAATTGAATTGAACTGAATTGAACCATCACCTTTGAGAAATAAATGTGGTTGGAAACTTGGATCATTTGCATTTTTGGTCAAATCTAACCCAAAGGTCATCAACAGCTAAATGTCCCGACAATGTTTAATAGTAAAAATAAGCAGGGCATTGTAGTGTTCTAACCATTTACCAGGAGGCTAATTAAAGGATAATAATAAAATAAATAATAACAATAACAATGACAAAAATCCAATTCCCAAAACAGATTAAAGATTATAATCTGGGGCAATGGAAAAATGTGATGTGGCCTTATGAGTACAGATTTACCCTATTCCAGAGTGATGGGTCAGAAGAGTGGCAGATGGAGTGATGCACCCATCATGTCTAGTGGCTTCAGTGCAAGTCTGAGGGGGTAGTATTATGATCTGGGGTTCATTCCGGTGGTCACGTTAGGGCTCAGCAATACTATGTTTCTCAAAAAACAAACAAACAAACAAACAAGTCCAGCTCATTATGTGAATATACTGAATGACTAGGTTTCCATATCAACACGGTTTTTAGCTTATTTGATGGCATGGCCATCCTACAAAATCAAAATACTAAGAATCTGTGGGCTCAAACTGTGAAAAAAAGAAAGATTATTGGATACCACAAAGTCCAGCTCTTTGGGGTGTCCTGGAGAAGGTCTGAGTCTCTCATTATCAAAACACAGTCTGAAAAACTTAATGCATCTATGGATGGAAATAAATGTGCACTGAACTTGTGTTACAATTTTGCCTGATTAGGTTTTTGCATATTTTGCATCTCTGTGCTAGACGAAGATGTCAGATGTTCATCCTATTCTTAACTAGTTTAAATGCTAAGCTTAAGATCAATCCTCTGCCATTGTCTGCAGGCTATTTTTAGTTATTTATTTAATTATTGCTGGAGTACCAACAGAATACTTTAAGAGACATAAATGAGAAAGTGAACCAAGTATTACAACTAAACATTTACAGATTCATATTTTAAGATTACAATGACTGCAAAAATAGTGTTTGCTTTTTTTTAAACAGGGCATGTTTTGCTTTCTAATCCAGTTTCAGTCTTCTGCTGACACTAAAGACACAATGACCACACACCACTCTTGTCACCAGTCGAGAGCAAAGCAACAAAACATTGATGGAGGGGCTAAGCACCAAGGTCAGTGTCTAGGAGCTCCACCCCCACTCTACCTTAACTCCGCCTCTTGAATGGAGGCCATTCAGGGGCAGAGTGAAGTGTTTTGAACTCCCAGCACCACTTTATTCCACCAACAAAAAGAATACCTCGGACCTATGGTTCATTTGGAAATACATTTGACTCAACGTGAAAGATAAGTTGTTAAAAAAAAAAAAAAGCCATCCTTGGACACAAAATTGTTCGTTTAAAACTGCTGTGTCCATGTTTGTTCATCAATATACATCAGCTACCAGCACTCAGTGTGACTTAAAAATTATTAGCCAACATTGTTTCACTTGTGAATTGCAGTGTGCATTCATTGTGTATTTGGTGACATTTTCTTCAAAAATAACTTATGCGAATGTAGGTGGAAGTTGAAGGCGGGGTTATACCACAAAGGGTCACAATTAAGGAACCACATTTGAGCCAGACGGATGCAATCCTTTCCAACTCCTTACTTTTCTATGTCATGGCCTGCCGGCAGCCCTCCTGTTCCTTTTCTTCTGGTCTGGGCGGAGCCTTGGATCTCCACCTCCTGCACGCCAGAGGCTCATTCTGCTGTCGTCACCACCTCTATAAAGCCTCAGACATCCAAGCTCTGCTCACCGGATCGTCTGTGTTAACACGTGGTAGCTATGCCAAAGACCAGCCTGATGAAAATACGTTAAACCAGAACAGTGATATTTTCTTCTACTAACTTGCTCTCTGCCTCTCCAGCCCTGCCTGCCTGCCTCCCTGCCTGCATTTCATTTTAATAAACCACAACACCCTACTAACTTTTGTGTTCTGCGTGTGGGTCCCCTCTCTCAGCATAACAGCTCTGCTCCACTACTCCTCAGCCCGCTGACCATGACTTGCTTGTCAGAAAGATGTCGTTGTAGACACTTGTCACTCAAACATGTCTGACCAATGGGAAAGCATCCACCCACCGTGGGATGTTTGTGTTAAAAAAAAAGAAAAAAAAAAAAAGAAGAAGACTTCAAAACTTTTTAGGATTCAAACGAAAAAAAGAAAAATTCAAAGTTTTTTCACTTCAATCGGGAAAAAAAAAAAAAAAATCAATATATATAATTTTTTCAATTTTAATTTTGCATTTGAACAGTTTTTTCTTTGATTGAAGCAACTTTTTGGAATTGAATAATAAAGACACAAATGTCCTACCCATTATATGGCCCAAACACAAAAAAGATTACTTCAACAAAAAAAAAAAAAAAAAAGTATTTTCAATGAAAAAACACTTCACTTCAAAGAAAACATTTTCAATCAAATAAAAACAGTCTTCAAATATTTTTTTGCATTCAAACACTAATTTTTCGATTGAAAAGGTTTTTTTTTTTTTTATTAAAAGGGAAGATTTTTATTATTGAAAATATAGTTTTTGATTGAAGCGACCTCTTTTTTGATTAATAAAATACACAAATCTACCTTCATATGTATAAACACACTTAAAAAAAAATAAAAATGAATAAAAAGATTTGAAAGTCTGTTCCTCTCAGCATCTGAACACGGTTCTGAACACGGTTCACGGAAAAGAACTGGCGGAAATTGAGAAAAGGGTACGTAAATCTATCATGGACATTTTAATTGAACTTCTTCCAGACGGCTGAGTTGATAGAAGAAAGGTTATTTGTAGACACTGCCAAGCTGAATTTTCCTGTCACCTGAGCAGTGTCGTCACCTCAGCGACTTTCTCGCCAAGTATGGCGACTTTCCTAACTCCCCTGGTGACTTCTTTTTTTGGTCAAAAGTGACTAGTGACAAATCTAGCGACTTTTTCTTGTGTTATTGGAGATTCTTCTAGTGTTGTGGAGACTGATGTTCTGCAGTTATGGTGCATTCACGTGTACGCACCCGTCTCCATAGAGTACAATAATAGCCAAGTTGCCTGTCGATGACGCAAAAGCAGCGGGTGCTGCCATGAGCCCCTCCCTGTCCCAAAACACTGGGAGGCAGTCAGTCTCACAGCAGCCTTCCAGTACTCCCAGCTGCAGTCAGACCAGAGACCAGTAATTCTGCCAAAGTGTCTGTTTTGGGTCACTTTGGCCCCAAGCCCTGATAAAGGAGGAGGGTTGGACAGAGAGCTAGACATTCTAGCCCAAACAAATATGATATTCTAGCATTTAACAATACAGGACAAAATTGATTAATGTAATATGGGTCTAGACAGCATTTAAGTCATTAAGTTATTTTGAGAAGTGATGACCTATTTTAATGACAAAATTTAAAAGAAAACAAACAAAAAAAGCAAAACAAGAGTAGTCCTAAACATATTTGGGGTGTTTTTGTCTCTCCCATGATGTTATTCCTCTCTCCTACAACATCCATTACAGTTACATGTAATGTAACAAAACAACAAACAAAATAAATATTGAAAAATATTCATCATTCCATATCTTTTGGTTTAAAATTCTGGGCAACAATCACACTCTTTTGGGCAGGCAGATTTCAAAAGTGTGTGTCTCACACTTTGTCTCAGAAAGTGGGTTTGAACGCCACCCACTGCACACACCCCGATGACTCCACCAAGCGCCACAACACCTAGACACTTGATTCTCTCACTGGCACCAGGGGAGCACCACAAATTGCTATCTGGTCTGTGGGAAACACTGTACAGTGACAAGAAAAAGTATGTGAACCTTTTGGAATTTCATGGTTTTCTGCATTAATTGGTTACTGAATGTGATGTGATCTTCATCTAACACAACATGCTGAAGCAAATAGCACAAAAGAAATCCTTGTATGTCATTTCATTATTGAAAACATGAAATGCCAAACGATCTGCGAGAAAAAGTAAGTGAACCTCTCAGATCAATCACAAGTTGACCCTCCTTTTGCAGGAATAAACACAAGCCAGGGCTCCTGACACCTATAAATCAGATCTCCACAACCCTGGGAGGATGTTCAGAAGGTATTTTACTCTGTTCTTCTTTCAGTTCAGCCATGATCTTAGGATGTCTGTGGTGAATGGTTTTGTATGCATCTCTATGGGTAATGGTCATTACCCTGTTGGAAGGTTGATAAACTGAGGACTAATTGTTGTTTTTGCAGTAATGACAAGTTGTCTAGTACCTGAGAAATCAAAACAGCCACAAATCATGATGCTATCCTAACTTCACTTCAGAATAGAGAGGGTGCATTAATGGTGTCATGTGAGTCCCACATACTGCAGTGTGTTGTTTCCACACAATTCCTTATATGTTTCATGAATCCACAAGCCATTTTCCAAGTAGCATTGTGCAGTGCCTAGGTACTTAACATGCTTTTTTGGAAAGCAAAGCCTCCACAAATAATGAATTGTCCAATGTTGGGTTCACCTGTATGCCTGATCAAATTATTAATCAACTCAAAAAAACTCGAGA
>JBAMYA010000012.1:6565511-6579492 GCA_037176975.1 Arrhamphus sclerolepis
GGCTGCCGACCCCATACTCCCGGAGCACCTCCCACAGAATGCCACGAGGGACACGGTCGAAAGCCTTCTCCAAGTCCGCAAAACACATGTGGACTGGTTGGGCAAACTCCCATGAACCCTCGAGCACCCTGCAAGAGGGTATAGAGCTGGTCCAGTGTTCCACGGCCAGGACGAAAACAACATTGTTCCTTCTGGATCTGAGGTTCGACTATCAGCCGGACTCTCCTCTCCAGTACCCTGGAATAGACTTTCCCCATCTTTATTCCATACAACCAATCTAAAGGAAATGCTCACCATCGTGTCTCCCCATCAGAACTCAAGTATCCATAATGAAAATCATTGTTTTAGGCTACTCATGAGCTGAATTGTGTCACCAAACACATACTCGCACAATACACACTCTTGGAGCTGTAAAGAGCTGAATATTTGAATATAAGTCAAGGAGGTAATCCAGCCAGAGAGAGAGATTGTGGGTTTGTGAAAGACATAATGCCAACTCCTGATTAGCGTATTTTGTTGCTGCATGGATTGAAATAACTTCACACCTGTAGCTGAGATACAATTACTTTAGATTTCTCTGTTTATGTTTTCATTCATTTGCTTTCTTCCCCCAGTTTCACTCTATTTTAACCTGCTCTATGTTTGCATTGAACCAGCGTATTGCAGTTTCTGAATGACGACACACATGTTCATGTTTGAAATAAAGCATCAATGGAATTTAGAAAGCTAGTTCCTTCATCTACACTACTTCTCACTTTTAAATTCTTGTTGTATGTTCATGATTTATTGTTTATATATTTGTATTTTCCGCGTCTTTCTGTAATATGATTTCCCTTTTTAAAATCGGTTTTATCTATCAATCTCATTAATGAGGTAGGCCGATTAAATGATGATGCTGAAATACACAGTTTCATAATGCCGCCATAACGTTGTGACATCAGTGATGTGGTTGGATCTTTTTTTTTTCTTTTCTAACAGAAGGACCAGAGTAGCACCACTTATTCATTGTGTTGATCGTTATGATGCAGAATCAGCAGTAAATGCTACATCTCATATTTTCAATAAAGTGTAAAATGATGGAATTAAGAGCCTGAATTTCCAGACCAGAAGCAACCTGTACATCCCAACTCTGACACATATGTTCACAGCTACATTCTGGCACTTCAAAAGGACTCTTGGCAGGTTCAGGCTTTGACAAGATGTGGTGGGCATGTTGCGACAACCCCCCGTCCAGGGATGTTGTGCCTGTGATTTGGTGTAGAGCAAAAACAAATGTGTGTGTGTGTGTGTGTGTATTTCAAAGCACTTCCAATGCCAGGTTTCTACTGTGCCAATCTGTAGCAGCCATGGAGCATCCTAGAATTGCTCAGCCATCAATCAGCCGCCTGCCATGGCTGAATGCTTGCAGACACATACACATCCACAATGAGCACACAAATAAAAAGCCCCAACAAGTTCAGAGAAAACCATTCACAGCTTTATTAAAAGGCTACAGCTGTTGAGTGAATGGGAGGAGAGCAATTAAAATAAATAAATAAATAAGGATTGTGTCAACTTTGTTAGTTAGGAGCACTATAAACTCGTAGTTTGTCACAAGGTGTGAAGGTCACAGAAGAGTCGAAAACTGTAAAACCGGTACATAAGATAGATGCTCTTGGCTACGAAGCTCATCTAGGAACAGCGAGCTGGGTGGTGTATGATATTGGTTTCCTGAATACATAAAATGTCAACGGGGTTGAAGAATAGAAGCAATTCTAACTCAAGTGCTCCTGTTTGGCTATTATGTTTCAGAACTTGTGCAGGGTTGACTCATGCCGCAAAGTACCTTATGATGCAGTCATGACAGAAAATTTCACGATAAGAATGTGGGCTCTGGAGTACAGAAGCAATTCCAAACCTCAAGTGTTCCTGTCTGCTGATTATTTCTCAAAACTTCTGCCGTGTTGACTCATGCGACAAATTACCCTCATGATTCAGTCCTGACTGAAGTGTTCATGATGAAAAAGATTTTGTTTTAGTGCCGAACCCTGCAGAGCAGCTCTCTTAACTTATTCAAACTTAAGGAAAATGGACATGGCGTTGATTGTATACACGTCAGCCTCTGAGGAAGTCTGGACATATATGTGAAAACAACAACAAAAAGAACCATCCTGGTGTTCGTGGAAGTTGCAAAATCAAAAGATTAGAAGGCGAATGTCCAAGAAGGTTTATGTCTAAGAAGTATCGCCTTTCCTGAAATGTTGTGCAGACCGTGGAGGTTATTATTGGCAGCCAGCAGTGCGGATCTTTGAAAATATTGCTAATCCTGAGGAGCTGGTTCTGCAGTCTGATCTTTAAAGATTTTTTCACTTCTGTATATAAGGTATTCTGTCCTACGCATTTGTCCTACAAACATATGTTTGCTTTTTTGATGATCTGCCCAGTGTGCAGCTAGAAACAGAAGGTCATGTGACCTCAGGGGGACTGGCCACCACTCCTTCCAAATGACTAATTTGAACGCACGCAGGAGCTCTTATGAAAAAAAAAGTTAATCATAAATAATGTGATGCCATGGGGGAGAACGTTCATCTGAAATACATTATTTTCTTTGCTTTCTCCTCCCATTGGGCACTGTACCTGTTACATGTGTTGAATGAATGAAATATAAAAAAAAATTGTTGCATATCTGTTGTGATGAAAAACAAACAAACCAAAAAAAGCTTGCAGGTGAGAGTGCTTTCAAAGCTTAGTGCTTTGTGTGTGAACAATGGCGCAATTCCAGCATCAAAAGAGATAATATGCAGAAACTATCAGTATGTACTCTGATGAATCGTTAGTGGGGTTTGTCTTTTGTTTGTTAACAATGGATAATTTTTGTTGTATTGCATTCTTAAATTTTAACTAATAGAAATATTCTGCCTGATACCTAAAGGACTTACTATATTCCTGGGTTAAAAATAATCCTCAGTGGTGTCAAAACAACAACTATGTCTAACTAAGTCAAATTTTCTGTACCATAACGATAAAGGATACTCTAGTTGTAATTTTCTAATGATACATGAGCCAACCACTAATTAATACAACCAAAATGGCTGCTGAATTACTAATAACGCTTGTGATCAAACAATTTTTCATGCAGAATCAACTACAGTCATTCCTACTCCACAATATGTCAGTTTGATGCTTTTTGTTGTTGCTCAGTCTATGTCACTTCCTTCTTTTCTCTGATTGGTTGCCTGCCTATCCAACGGTGTCCAGAGGCAGATTTTAATGCATCCGTTGGTACCACCCCCCTGGAGATGAAATGAGTCAGCAAATAGACGCTTGCACAGTAAAAAGTCATGTTCACACCCAGCTGACATTTGTCCGTTGGGCCATTCTGAGACATAAAAGGCCTTAAAAAAAGAAAAAAAAGAATGAGGGGTTCATATTGGCCCCGTAGGAGTTTCCCATTTAGTTTCACTCATGTGGTTGGCCCAAATAACCCCTGGACATGATACCCCCCCTCCTACTTTTTTTTTTTTCCCAACCCATTTATGTTTCAAATGGGTCCCGCATGTAAATGTTGGCTGGGCATAGACTCACAGGCGTTCTGAAGGCATTGTGATCCAAGACTGAATGAAAAAGCAGTGAATAAAAAGGGGCAAATATCCCCAGACCAACAAATCACTGTACAAACAAAGCCTATCAGGAGGTGTCAGTGAGTCAACGGAGAAATTCAGATTGAGGCTTTAAACACAGCATCAGGCCTGGATGGAGATGAACGACAGCTGTTTACAAGCAAGTGTGCTGTAAAAATTCAGGTCAGATGTCCGACTGATTTATTCTGGGGTTCCCCCCCCCTTCTCCATCTCGTTCACTCATCTACCCACCGTCGACCCTCCCAGGGGAGCCACAGGTGTTGGCGGCTATCAAATGAGTTCTTGCTGAGTGATGGTCTCACTCTTAATTTGAAGGCTCAAGCTTCATTGGCAGAGCCCCGGCTTGTACCTCCTTACGACATTTCCCTGTTGTCCATAACTATTGCTAGATAGACATCCCTCATTCCTTTTTTTTTATTTTTGTATGTGTTTGTGTCTTAACCTTGGATTTGTTCCAAAATGATTTGAGGTTTTGTTTTTGTTTTTTTTATTTGGCTTTCTAAGGGAATATAAAGCGCTGATATGTCCTTATACTCTGTCTCTTTTTGATTATATCTTTCCTCATGCAGCGGTGTGTGCTGTCTCTGTTTGTACAGGCAAAAAAAAAAAAGATTAAAAAAGATATAAGGAGAAAGATAGAAAAGAAAAATGAACAATTATTCTTGTAATCCTCTGTCGGAATATGATGTGCTCACGAACTGCATTACGGCATATTTTTACATGTCCTGTGTCATCCTGTTAGTCATGACAGGGATTTCAAATGCAGTGCAGGTCTATTTCAGCACGATATGATGGTCCAAAGAGCCCCTGAGCTCGTCAGCTGTGAGGAAAATGAGGAAAAGGAAAAAAAAAAAAGCCTTTGCAGATTGCGGGATCACCGCGAGGGATTACACGCAGAATGACAAGTTCTTACATTGTATTGTGCTAATTGGGGAAACAAATGCTTAACCTGTAAGGTCAGCCACATAATTACGCAAATGAGTTTTTAATCTGGAGATTAAGACTGTGCCAAAAAAAAAAAAAAAACGCAACTAAAAGTGGGTCGAGTTTACTGAGCAGGGAGGCTGCATCAGCTATCATCACCTTTTTAATTTAGCTATGCAGCCATGATGGAGACTTCTGACATCTGAATTGGATCAAAGCAGTTGTACACTTAAACTTTATTCACTACCAGTGTAATTAAGATCACGTATCAGGGGAACATCAAAGGGGATTGTTGCGAGTGGTGTCGAGGACCTTAACCATGCTCTTTGATCATCCTCTCACAGTTTTCATTATTGTCAAACAAACACTAACCCATATTAATGGACAAGTGTATTGAACAAATCCAACCTCTCCTAATTACGGCGAGTTAAAGGCAGTTCTTTTTCTGATGAAAGCCCCCTGACAGTTCCCACCGTCGAAACAAGCACCACATCCTCTCTTTAAGCTGTCAAAGACGTCTGTAATGTAAAGTTGTACCGTTTCCTGGCATAATTGCTGCAAGTACCCAGACATTTAGAGCTTGAGACATGCACAGATACAAATATTGTGTGAACACACACACACACACACAAATTCACACAGTGTGAACTGTAACCATGAAATCCCATCCTAAGGCTTAGCGGGAAACTTAAGCCGAAATGCTAAAGAAAGAGAGAGAGAGAGAAGGAAAAAAAAAAAAGCCCTGGTTTGTGAAGCTTTCTCCTGTGTCTACAAGCACACAGACTGTCTTTCTGCCAACATATTGCAGGTCTGGGCTCGCCTGGGCTCAGCTCGGGCAGACAGACGTACGGGTCACCATCTCGCAGCTTGAGATGTGGCTAATTGATGCCCAACAGCTTCGGAAAAAGCGACAGAATCATGAAGAAGTCTTTAGGTTGTCCTTTGCTTTCATACATTTGCTGCAAACACATCATATGGAACAGACTGCTTTGGATCGAAATATCAGTGGCACTAATAAGTGCACATTCATGGTTGCTGAAAATTGTTCCAGCTCAGGCATGCGATCTCTCGTGGTCATGGTTCTCAGGTACTGACGCAAATCATACTGAGCTAATCACTGCAAGCTGCAGTTTAGAAGGAGCTATTTTTGGTGTACGCTTCAGTTTCACAGGCGATTAAGTCTTCAGTTCAGTGCAGTCCATCCACCATTTTAAATATTCCTTGTACTTACAATAAAAGGTTTCAGCGGGTAGATGGAGAATGTGGCTATTTAATCCTCACCGTGAGGACAGAATAAAAGCTTGCCCACATGTAAAAAAAAATAAATAAAATAAAAGGGTCTAGAGGCTGGGCATTAGCTGTGCAATAATTAATAGGAAAATGTTCAGGAAAATGAAAAAGAAATGTTAGAAGGAAACACTGATGCACGTACACGTGTGTTTACTGTGTATTATATAAATATATGTTTGCTGTTTATTTTACAAAAAGTGGAGAAATTAATATTAAAGTTGTTAAAAAAAAAAAAAAAACAGTTTCTGTAGTTTCTTTACAAGCTCAAACATTTACTGTATAAACTGAGAAATTCTTGAAAATGTTTCTTTCCTGTAATAGTATTTAGTTGTGTGAACTGTTTCTGAGAGCTGAGTTCATGGAGTCTACCAACTTCTGTCACCTGTGAACAGGTAATCCAGTCCAGGATCATTGGACTACATTCTACATTTCTTTAGTGCGTGTGTGTTTTGCCTCAGAAACAGCATTCATGATTGACAAATTTTCTATTGGATCAAGGTCCAGGATTGGTCTGGCCACTCCATCACGTTAATCTTGTTGGACTGGAACCAAGACGCTACTGCTGACTGGTGTTTTTAGGGTAGTTGTCTTATTGAAACACCCATTTCAAGGGCATTTCCTCTTTGGCACAGAGCAACATGACCTCTTTAAGTGCTTTGATGTATTCAAACTAATCCATGGTCCCTGGTTTGTGATAAATATACACCAGGGTATGAGAAACATCACCATATCATGATGCTTGTATGTCTTGTATATCCAGCAGGATACTAAGGAAGAACTTCTGCTTCATACAGACTCATTTTGTTTCAAAAATATCTTGGAAGACATACGTATTAGTACTGCTTTCCTAGCCGTCCCAAACAAAGATGTCAGTGTGCAATCTTTGTTGTTGTTTCTCCAGATGGTAACTCTCATACAAATAGTCATCATTGAAAACTAAGTAAGCTCTCAAAGTTTTATTCATCCTAGCTTGATTTGGAGATCTTTATTCCATTCCTGACCAGTGACAGGAGTTGTATGAGGTCATGAGACTTTCCATGCCAGAACTTTGACCAATGAGACGACACTTCACCCATTTTCAGGACATTGTATCACTAGTGATACTGTGAAAGTAGTGAAAGCTGAAGTAAATGTAGAAGCACCCTGTATAAAACCAAAAATGGTTAAAATTGGCCATTTAATATTCAGTCTTCTATGAATTTAAATGTGGATTGCTAAAAGGGTGTCAGTTACCGCCAACTTAGCAACACTGCACAGGTGTGTGACAAATGCCAGACAATTTAGCATGATAAGCCTATAACCAGTTGGAGAGATACAAGATGTACTGTAATACTAACTTCAAAGTTCATCACTATAAATGCATGCCTGCTCATTCGTCACAGGATTAAGGTAAGCAGGCTGCTGCATTACATGCTTATATAGCCTCTTTTAACCTTATCCAGGCGCTTTAGCTCTATAGAATGCTAAGTAAGAAAATACAGTTAATGTTTTACATGGCATGTTTTATTATAAAAGTGTCTCTCTTTGTCTTGAAACAGTAACTCTGATGTAAAAGGCAATGAGAATCAAACAGATTTGTAGTCATGGGTTGTTGCAAATCCCCAAATAGATGTCAGTTAACTTGAAATTGTTTTGAGGCAGAGTATATTTGTGCCTTTGAGAGAACACACACCAGTCATAAAATCAGAAGCTGAAATCTAGATCTCTGCCTTTGTGTGTTACAGCTAATTACAGGAAGTGGAACCAGGGGAGGGAAGGCAAGTTGGCTAGATGATTGAAAACAACCAATTAGGAGCTTTGAAGGCAGACACATGCAAGCGTTTGACATCACACTCTCTAAAATCTGATTTTTCACCATGAGCTGGAGGGAATATCTGCTGGGCATTTCTTTTTTCTGACCTCAAAAACAGAAAGAAAACAAAAGCAGTGATCGGCTGCTGATCGCGCGGCGCAGTGAACCCGCACGGAGAATCGCAACGGAGCCGTGACGAGCTTGAAAAAGGCTGGTTGTTGTTGGAGACTTGAGAGAAACTCCGTCATGAAACTCTTTTCACTCATAAATGGGTGTGAGCCTGGAAGAGTGTCACGCTGTGTTGGGAGTGCGCCTTTGTCTTTCAAGAGAAACTCTGCTTCAAAGTGCTCGCACATACTGTATGCACTCTGAGGACACGGAGCGGCTGTCTGAACATCTACTGCGTGTGGTTACATGCAGCTTCAAAGTGCAACTCAAAAATGCATTTGGAACACTGGCTGTCCGTCTGAACATCTATCTGTTCAGAAGCATATCAAAGAGGTGCTTAGCACCACGGGGCAAATTCTTCAATCAGACTATAGGGATTCAAATGAAGAGATGGTGAGAAAGTTGCTCTCTATCTAATTTTACCTAATAAATGCCAGACTACCCGATCATTTAGTGAATAACATTTTTTTCTCTTACTAAGTACCACTCAGATCCAAGTTGCATGTTGGCACAGTCGTGGAAGAGATGAAAACGATAAGAGCCCAAAAAAGAAAACGGGCACAACAGCTTTTGATCGATGGAGATGTTGCTTTCAGCATGCAGTTATTTGAAAGGCCAAAATGGAAGATCACTTGTCAACTGCAGCTGAAACCTGACAGTGTTCTGACAGGTGTACTTTCAAGGCCGGGATCTTCTGTAAACCTCTCTGATAACACATCAAAGAGGGCTGACAAGTGATTTCTGAAGATACCAAGAGCCTCTGCGATTTCTTTCAATTGAGGTCATTTTTTTTTTTTTTTTTTGCTGCACACTGGTCTTCATAATCTGCCAACACGATAGTTCTAAACACCCACGAGGACATGTTGAGTATGCACGACTATAATACAAATGGGGGAACGTGTCAATTAGCTGAAGTCTGCTCAGCTCCCCAAAGATAGACTTGTAACTGAATATTTGGAAAGCTATTGTATCAATCGTATGTTGGTGTGCAACTGTTTATCCACAAAGAAGTAGGCATTAAAAGAGGAAGGACAGATTTCTATATTCTGAGATATTACATTAAACTCATGTTTCAGCTTCAGGATTATAGAAACATTTCTTTTTGTGTTCCTCCTTTCTTTTCTCTACCTGTTCCCAGATGCAACTCAGATGTTGTTCCACGAAAGAGTAACACTGAACTTCCAAATGTTCAGTTCAGTTCAAATACAAAAGGTGCACAATAACTGGCTTCACTTCAGCGCCTAATGTATTTAAAATCAAAACCTAAACTCTGAGACTCAAAATTAAGAATCTGAGAACTAAAACTCAGAATCTGTAACAAGGAAATAAAAATAATTATGTAACTTTCTCAGTCACACTTTTATTTTTCCACTGTCAGTTCTAAAATTGTCTCCATTTTCAACCATTTTTTCTAAATTGCACTTTTTTGTTTTTGCGTTTGCAATTCTGAAAATGATTGTCAAACCAGCACCACATCAGTCAACAACAGAGGAGGCGGGACATAGCCGAGATCTAGTAGCTCATTGGCTCTGGGCGAACAAAACCACCGGACAGCCAGACCTCCGCGCTTCCACTTCTTGCTGGGACCCAGAAGTAAGACACTCAATGAAGTAAAGATGGAAGTGAGACAATAAAACAAGACACTTCCACTTCCTACATCCTGTGTGCATCATTTTCAGTTAATTATACCTTTACTATTGTAATATTGCATCTTTAATTTCATATACGTATTAATTTGTTCTCATTGAATGATATCTTTTTTCTTGTAGAATTATATGCCTATTCTTGATTTTCCATCAAAAGATGGGGGGGAAACCTCAAAGGAAAATAAGCACAGACAGAAGCAAACTCATACCTTACATAGATAAGTCCTACTTTCATCTGTGGTCAGAAAATTAAAGTATAATTAACCGTACTTCCACTAGTGTATAATTAGTTTGAATGTAGCCGCACTGGACATGGGAAATCTAACAGAGTATGGAGCTGATTTACATTTAGCAAAAGTACTAGTTTAGTTAATTAAGCGCTAACCTCAGGTGTCAGGGAATCTCCACCTTTAGCTCACCTATGACTTCTAAATTGTTAAAAAAAATAAAATAGCGAGAAGGCCTTAACTGTGAACAAAGCTATTTAACCTTTCACATCTACTCATCTTCTACCTGGTAAAAAAAATAAAAAAAGCACCTCTGCCCCCTCCAATTGAGTTATTCCTGGCCATTTGGCAGGTGTATATTTTACAGGTGCTCACATGCTCAAACAGTGTACACAAGTAGGCACCAGATAATAAACTGCCATAGTGAAATATAGGAAGAAGCTGCTGCACGCAGAGAAGAACTCATTGGATTTTTCACTTTTGTAACAAACCGGACCTTTGTCATCAGTGTGTAAATTATACCAGGGCCTGGTTTGTGGCCTTGCCTTGACACATGTGCACACTCATGCACTCACACACACACATGCTGCAGAGGTAATATTTTGTTTTTCAGTGCTTAATCCTTCTCCTGTCTCACCATCTCTAGAATCTACAGTATCCATTACCTTGGTCTTTGCAATCCCCTCGAGATTACTTTGTTATCATCCATCTTTATCTGTCTCACTCTTTCGTTTTCCTCCCACAGAGCCCGCCCCCACCTCCTTCTCCCCCGCAATGTCTCAGCTAATTGTATAAATAGAAACCAATCACTCAGACATCAGGGGATTGTAAATGACTGCAGTCTTTCTTCCCTCTACTTCACAAGGAAAGAGGAAAAAAAAGAGAATTAAAAAAAAAAAAACGGTAGACTTTGGAAAAGAGCATGAGGACCGAGGCAGCGGGGAGAGAGGGAGAAACAAGAAAGGAAAGAAATCAAAGGAAGGGAAAGGAAAAGTAATTAAGTTGAGGGGGCACGATGAGAGACCCCACTCAATAAATCTGTGCTGCAGAGAAACCTGCCAGTCTTCGGGCTCTTTTTATTGGTAACTGAGGATCAGCTAGCATTAGTCACAGGGGTCTCGGTTTGTGTGATCCGATGGTTGTGTGTGTGTGTATGTCTGCGTCATGAGGGATTCCATCAATAACACAGAGATTGGAGCCACAGGCGGAAACCAGGAGTCCTGTTGGAAATGGTGGGAGGTGAACACAAGAGGAGCAACATCCACATGTTTGTGTAAGTGCTGTATAAACCGTACGTGTCATTGCAGAAGCGGAGCAAAAAGAAAACCGGGAGGTGAGAGACGGAGATAACACAAGATTGACTCCTGTTTGAGAGACAGTAAAAGACTATTGAGCAGTATTTGGCAAAGCGATAGCTGCGATCAGACAAGACACTTTTCACTAATGACCATTAGCAGCAGTATCCTGGGTGTTAAAATCTGCGTGTGGAGTGGGCTACGTCTTGAGTTTAAATCTGATGCCAGTATTTAATTATGGCAAAGTGCAGCTTCTTGAATGACTGTGGCCAAGGCGCCAATAAGATGAGATCCACATCATCACCATGGTTACTGTTAAAAGGACGGTGATTCTTTACTTTCTCAACCAGCTGTGTTGTCAGATTTCCTGCTAGTTCCTGGAAAAAAAAAATCATTTCACAAAATGCTTTATCTTAAAACTGAGGCTTTAAAAAAACACATTTTGTTTCAAAATAAAAAAAAAATAGTAAGATAGAGCCTTTCTTTTAAACATAACAAAACAAAAATAACCATGAGTTTTTATTGTACAGTCATAAATGTCACAAAATTCTGACTTTTTAATTAAAAATATAATTTTTCTTTGTGAGAAAGTGTCTGCGTTGCAACATTTTGACATAAAATTACAAGTTTTAAAATTGCACTTTTTTTTTTTATAACATTGACTTTTTGTCCTAACATCCCAAATGTTTATTTATTTCTTTATTTTTAGTATTTAAGTATTTTAATTTTAGTTTTGACAAAAAACAGCAACTTTTTGTTGTAAAATCTGTTGCTAAATCATGACTTTTTGACATAAACCAGGCTGCTCAACGGTCTCCTGGAGTCATTTCAGCTGTGGCAGTACTTAATTCAAAAGTTATTTTCGTATCAGTATCAGAAATGTGAACGGTCAGATTCAGAATAAATGTATTGGCTGCTGCCAGTATGGCGTCACTCAGAGATCCAAAAAAACTAACATCGAGATCACTTTCCAGAAAACCGTCACAGAGGGTCTTTCCACTTCTTTTTCCAAAGTCTTTGTATATTGTCACCACTTATTAAACTTAAAGCCCGCTGGAGGGAGATTTCGGGTCTTTAACTGATTACACTGATTTACATTCAGTCACTCAAACCTTAACAATAATCAATTCATGGAAAATCATGACCTTGACATGAAGTAAATCCTGTCTTGCACCTATGCAGAAGTTTTTTAAACCAGCAGAGGAGGATTCACATTAAAGCGAAAACAAGTCTATTTATATCGAGGTCTGTGGTAGAATAACCAAATGTTTTACTTGATAACAAAAAATACCTAATTACCATTGCTTTGTGCCTGACACCAATTCTGTCTTGGCATTTAGAAATATTACTCTCTTGTGTTTTTAAGTTTTAGAAGCAGTGGGATGTTAATGCCTGAAAGGCATGGTGAGAGTGATCTTTACTTCATGTCGTACATAAGTATTTAGGAGTTTTCCTTTCGACTGAATGCAGGTAAATGTCATCACATTTGATCCATTTTGATGCATGACTCAAGGCCTGATCACAAATATGTCTGTGATGGCCCACACCCCACTGGTCCCCAACCAGTGTGGTTATGAAGGATCAATCGTGATTCAAGGCCTTGTTGACATTTTTAACACCTTGAGCATAAAGGTCATTAGTGATGACAGGACTGTTGTTATTCTGTACTTGTGTGTAAGACCCTCGAGACCACCAAAGTCCTTATAACAGCTGTGTGTTGCAGCAGTGGGGTCAGGTAGAAAGTAATAGGGAGATAGATAGAATCAAAAGACTGCAGGGAGTGGTGAGTTCCTAACTAACAAGACCTGAAAGAGTGATTCTCTCTGACCAATCAGTAGTCAGACAGCTGCGGTGACTTGAGTGATCCCCGAGGAATTACCCTGCCTTAAGTTCTGAAGTTGCTGATTATTTGCGGATCCCTCAGTGTTAAAGCTTTAAAGCACTGCTGACTGCCTGTTATGTCACCTGACACACATCACGGTTTGGGTTAAATAACCTTTAAAGGTTCCCCGGGGAGTCTTCTGGAAATGCACTTAAAGTTACAAATGCAGAAAAGATTTTCAGTAAAATCGAAGCCCACAAGTGTGCTTAAAGTCTCCTATGTTTTTACCAAGTCAGTGCCAATGACTGTCAACATCACATGTGAGGTTTGAAACCGAGGGGCAGAACGCGGCTCCATTTTCATTTGATAGAAATGTGATTTGACTGTTGCTCCGTCTGCTCCACTTGACATGGACATATCTGTATCAGGCAAGACAGGAAATATGTCTCCTCAGGTCTCTGCAGATGACGACTCTTATAGGTAGATGGGCCTCACAGGTATGTTGAAAGAGTGAACAAGCAAACTTGCAGTTTGAGCATTCAGGTTGTTTTTTGCAGTTCTTGTTGGTCTTCCATTCTGAAAATATGGGCTCTATGAAATATTGTTTCTGAATGTTTAGAATGAGGATTCACCTAAAGCGCCATACAAAAGGATGGTTTCAGTTGTTCAAAGTCAGTTAGAATAAAGTTCTAGGCTTTACTGTACGTCAGTATCAAATAACACAAAAGTATCTATACCAAACCAGTAATGGTTCATATGTGGCAAAATATAGAGTCAGAGAAAACTACAAAGCTACAAAAATCTACATTGGGAACAACAGCGAAATGTTCAGTGGGCGACTATAAATAGTCATGGACCAGGTCAATCGGCTTGTAGTTTTGATATTTATGAAAGTACTAATGTTAGCCACAAGTTAGTCCTCTTGGAAAAGAACCAACATGTCAGTGGTTTTGATTTATTTTTAACAACCTGTTCACACTCTTCTTCAGGGCTGAATCATTCTTGGTCTTACCTTTCCCCAAAGACCAATTTGCCTTAGGAGACTTTACCAGGGGCAGTTTCACTGACAGCAGAGCAGGTGGAGTCTTTCCACCATGATAAGATGGCAAGGAGGGATATATTATATTATAACTTTTTTTGGTGTTAATTGGTGGGCACAATACAGAAGGTTCTTTGAAATAATCATAAAGGACTTTG
>JBAMYA010000012.1:6587205-6602846 GCA_037176975.1 Arrhamphus sclerolepis
CAAGTCGTCCGTTGCCATGGAGACTCATCATAACAAGATGTTGAAACAGCCGAAAAGAGCCCAAAACTATCCAGAAAACTCTCCTGTACAGCACAGCCTCCGAACCAACGAAATATCCTCTAAAAAAAATAATAATAATTTGACAGCCGAGGTCTATAAAAAGACGGCTATATTTTTAAAAAAAATCAAGACAGAGCTACTACAATTTGCTGCCACTTCGCGGCGCATTCCAGTAACACTTCAAATTTAAATCAATAAAAGTTAGAATCACAGGCCAAAATGTCCAACTATAAGTCCACTAGACTTATTTCTATTTTTTTTTAAAGAAAGAAAAAAAAGAGTAAGATGAGCCTTTTACTATACATGTTGCCAATTCATCGGTACATCCAATACTTTGTGTTTTTTGGTTTTCCCAAAAATAAAAATAAAAAAAAACAGATCCATGTTGTTTTGGCTTGTCATGGCTCTTTTGCCTAGTGACAGTTTGGACAGGAGACAGCAGAACCCCATGACCCTGAATGGGATTGAAGCAGTTATAGATAAGCTCTATATTCTTGAAAGTTTATCAAGTTTATTGTTTTTCAGTCAGGTGGAAATATTGATACTTTTTGACATCAGATGGCCATTTCCAACCATCATACCTCCAAAATGTTTGTAATAGTTCTAGAACAATTACAAATTTGTGTGTATTACAGCTTTTATTCAGGATTAATGAATTCTCTGATTGTTTGAATGTCTGGAGGTGTTTTAAGAATCTTTTAATTGGTTGAACTTCCTCAAGTTTTCCACGAAGTGTCATGAACACGTTGCCTGGCAGGAATGGATCCCAGAATTGTAAAGCAAGCTACGATAAATGGAACTTTTGAGGGATTTTGATTTAGGGCTTTGAGGGACTATTTATGTTTTCAATAATGCTTGAGCCTGAATCAGAGTATAAATGCTGTCAGTCAGAGTAACTGCAGCAACAATGATTACATGCTCAGGTCTCTGTTTGAGATGGCTGTAAAAGCCTGAGCTGGATTGCTTCAGCAGTGCTTCCTCACAGCCAAATACACTTTTCTTCCAAGACCTTATTGAAGCTAAAACCAAAAATGAGCAGAACCTGATCATTCCTTCCTTGGATCACTGTTGAAAAGAATGAATGTATTCATAAAATTTGATTACTAAGGATACATTTTTTTAGCACAAATGTTCAAAGTACGAGACCTAGCTCACAGTAATCAGAGAAGGTGGGAGAATTTTATTGCTAATAAAGACTTGCTGTATTCAAAAACAGGTGTATCGTATCCCTTATTGAATGTGTTTCCTTTTCCAGAAGAAAACACATTTTAATTTCTGAGGTAGAGTCCTATTAGCAAGGCCATGCCTTACTTTCATTTCATCAGTTCTGCAGTACATTTTTTTTTTTTTCGGCAATTGCCAGTAAGACTTCATGCAGTGATGAATGAGTTTTCATTTTTTAGAAATTGCCCAAAAGGCATATCTCAAGCTCCACTGGGAGAGGGAATCCATGAATTTTGGATAAAGCACCACAGATCCCCTGCTGAATACCCTGTAGTTTAATACACTGCCATGAAGAATGAATAAAGATCTCTGCTACTGAAGCACTTCTGAAAAAAAGAGGTGAGACTTCCCCTGTCAAGTTTAGAAGGTCTAAACAAGGACTAAACTAGATGCAAACATGCAAATTGAATTAACCTGAATTTGTAGTTTCGTGCACGTGTGTACATTGAGTCTGGCAAGCCACAATAGTATTTTACTCTTTGATATAAATAATTAGTCTGAGTCCTGTGGAATTTCACTTTGATTCCCCAAAACCAATGGACGCAGAAGGAACTACCTTTGGACGCTATTTGATAGACATAAAACCAATGAGAGAAATGAATACAGGCAACCATGCAAGTATTTTTCATTGTACTGCAGGATGCAATGTAGCAAGTGGGTGGAACAAACAGACCTAGAGGTCAGCTGGGGCATGCCGGCTTTAGTTCAGTTAATGCAACTTAGCTGTTTTAGTTTGGCCTAGCTCATAGTAACCTATGACGCTAACTAATGTTAAATAGCATTCATTATGATTTTTCATTTCATGATTTTGCCACTGAAACAAGAAATGAAATTGGTAGTGTTGTAGCAACCATCCCACTTGAAGCTCATCCAGGAAGTATGTTTTGTTGTAGTTTGTCGACTGACCACTAGGAGCTGGCTTGAAAAGAGAGCACATTCCCATTGACACCCCCACTGAAATTGTCAACTTTTCAGCAGAATAAAACACATTTACATGCTACATCTATATGAACCAGACGGATGGATGAGGGGGGGGCTAGCAAGGCAGATTTAGCCCCTTGATTTCTACAAAAGATATCCAAAATGGTATGCAGTTGAGTAGGAAGATTAGTCAATACTTTTGTTAGTTTTGCAGTTAAAACTTGTTGATACAAGGTGTTATTAGCAATTCAGCAGCAATATTGGTTGTTTTGAAATGTGGCTCTTTGATGTTCCTGTATGAGTTATCACATAAAGCCCACCCCCGCCCAGCTGATTGATTCAGTACATTCTGTATTCTGAAAGGGCCATGAATGGAAAGGGTACCAGACCTATTTAAAAAGAAAGAATTTACACATGGATGGTTATGGCTGTCCAGGCTGCACGCCATTATGATGCCACTGCTGCATAAGTTATTCAGTAACTCTGATGAAATTCTTCTAAGTCACTTTTGCACCAATTTCTAGATGTTCCATGTTTACGAGACCTTAAAGGTGGTTCTTGCCATTGGTCAGCCCTTTTGAAAAATTAATTTCAAGGGTGACATGTTGGATGACATCCATTAGACGCTAGAAATCTTCACCTCTGACTGCGACTGCCTCTTAATTCAAAGATTATATGAATGTGTGTGTGACAGTTTAGAAAATACAAATAATAAACTGACCTTGGCAGGAATACTTGGCCTGATATATCTTTTGAAGCTCAGACACTGCAGTTAAGGCTTGTTTCCAAGGTAACTGTTCAGTAGTTGCTGCCTCTTCTTTCTCCCTACCAAAAACTAGCGCTGAATTGGGAGCAAACCTGTAAAATAGTTGACTCAAAGAAGAACTTTGATGTTGCGTTTCAATGATTCGAAAAAAAAAATAAAAGTATAACATAACATCCTTAGCTTTAAATAATTTTTTGACACTTTATTGAAGACTTAGTAGACTGAAGGCCAATTGATACATGCCTTTGCTTGCGTTGCCATACGGTGATATCTAGAACTTATATTTAAGTTTTCGAAAGGAAAATATTCAAAATGGAAAGTTTTGGCTCTCTCCAGCAACACCTTTAGCAGATAAAGACATCTTCCAAACAAGTTTTGCAGACACCTCACAGTCTTTCAAGTATTCCTCAGGAGATTCTTAGGCTGTATGTATACTGTACTACACTGCTCTTTAAAAGTCTAAACATGATTTCAGGAAGTTTCATTGAAGTTAAGGATCAAAGGATCAGCTTCCATTTATACATTGTATGGTAGTCTAATGTGGATTTTCAGGCGTACCTATGGGATGTTACATATTTTCTCCAGAACTGAATTGTGGTCTTTCCTCCATCAGTAAAGGTAGCACCTGTGCTTTTTAGCAGTCGGAGTGTTTTATGTTTAATTTTCAATGAAATTATGAAACTTTTGGGGCACGTTTTCTTAGCTGAGTAAATGAGAGGAAGAAAGTTCCAGCCTAGTGACACCACCCCCGAACACTCGCCACAACTATACAAGAAGTATTTTGCAGAACAGATAAGAATCTAGATAGTTCTCATTTTAAACATCATTAGACAAACATGTCTTAGTTTCCGTTGACTATAATAACTCTGGATCAAACAAGAATAAATGCTAGGCAATGTGGTAAAAACTACCTACTACTACCTATTAAATAAATAAAAAAATTATAATAGCTAAATAAAAATTAACAGTGAAACTGAGGCAAAATAGATTGCTGAATAGAATTCTCCATCAAGTGAAATAACTAAATCCATGGATGAGGTCCAGCAGGAAATCGTCTAAGACACATTGGATTTATGGAAATAAGGGAAGATATTTATACCAAAACTGCTCCGTTAGCTTTAGATTTAGTCAGCGCTCCTGCCTCGTAGAGTTTTGTTGGTCTGAGAAATCAATGCTATGTGTTTTCCTTAAAAATTAATAAGAAATTACTTAATTGATGATATGTAATGGGACTAACAGACTTTTTGTGTGTTCCTGTTCATATGCGTTTCTTATATCCACGATGGAGACTCACATTGGCTTCCCCTCATCTCTTAATTACTTTTCAAGATTAGTTCTTAAACACACTACCTGCTTACGCAAAGACCTGTCTTAAAAATCTAAATGTTGCCTTGACGTTTGATGACATGCACTATTTTTTTGCGCTGCATTCTGACTAGCAGTGCCTCTTAACCTTTGACACGATATTTTTCAAACAACTCGAAGGAAAGAATAAATGATTTTTGTACTGCATGGCATTATTGATAGGCAGCATGCTTTCATCCTAGATTTGAATTTGTTTTTTTTGTCAATATCTGTAAGTCAACACCTCATAAAAAAAGTAAAACTAAAACTACAAATGTGTTTGTTAAACTAATTAAAACTAAGCTGAAATAATCAAGCAAAGTTAAAAACTGTTCATGTACCATAACACCATACAATGTTGACAGAAGAAATGACTGGAACAGGAGCGCAAAGCTACTTTGGGCAGTTTTAGCCAATGGGAGGGAAGGAAAATGGAAAAGTTAGATACCGCTTCCCCACTGTAATCTATATTATAAAGTGATATTTCAACATGAAAAAAACTACTTTGTGTAACTTTAAGTAGCATTTTTTTTCAGAACACTTCTAAGCTTTTCAAAGCTAGTCAATACAGGGAAGGAAACAATCACAACTGATGATTTTATTAAAGCAAAACAAGGACCATTATTAATCTAAAAGCTCTGAGGGTCTACAACGACGTACGTTGTAGTCCTGTGAGCTGGCTTGACCATCAATTGTTAGTGATTCACCGGTGATGCAAGGAATGAGCAGGACAGGAGCTACTTTGGCTATTTTTTTTTTGCTGATCATACAGACAGGAGACGGTGAGAATTAGACAGTGCTTCCAAAAATAGCTAAATATTCCTTTGAGTGAACTTAAAAAAATAAAAAAAGCTCCTTTATGTGACTTTGAAGTTGGCTGGCTGTTATAGTAGAGGTCATCTGTATTGCTATGATTGATTTAGAGGTTAATTTAAACCAGATTATTCAAGCATGTGCATTTTCCTGCGTAATGTATGTAAAAGTCACATCTGCCCATCACTAATTCAAATGCATGCTGATACTGCACCCGTATGCAAACATGACCCCATATTTGACAGACATGTAAATATTGCGCACATGTTTATCTACTTTGGGGAAAATCCACATGTGGCTTTATAATCTGGTCTCACAAGGTGATAGGACTTATCTTTAATTCAGCATGGAAACTGGTCTGCCAGCCCCTTGATTGCTTAAACCACATTATCCCTCCTCCCTGCATCCTAATGAATGACCACCAGGCAAAGAGATGTAGCTTAAGCTTGTGTGCTTATGTGTCGGCTGCGAAGGTGCACGAGGAGCCCTTGTATGTACTAACCCGAGCATGTGCACGTCTGGCATCTACAGTGAATGGGTACCTGCGCTCCTGTGAGCGTTTGGACACACATGGCTGCTTTCCCTGGCACGATTTGAATCTTCATTAAGTTTAGCCGCAGGGCACAAAAACAATTTGTAACTTCACAAGGTGATGTAGCCTCTAAATGGAGTCTTTGGGGTGGGTGGGGGCAGGCTATGACTTGTCTGCCATACCTGCTCCCATCTACCTCAGCCTGCTAAATGGCTTATCATGAATACTGGATGTAAAACGGCCCTCCGAGTGAGTTTCCACGCTCTGTAGTTAAAGCGAGCTCATCAGGATAAAGCCAGACAAGGGCTTTATAATCAGTTTCCACCCAACCATTTGCTCGAATTCATCAGTTTCAGATTAAAACATGTTTAAATTATATAAAAACGAATCAGTGCCTTATATGAGCTGCAATCTGGAGTCAGAGGCGAGGCAGGAGTTACTTTTAATTTTGAAGAGGCAGTTGATTAATTCAACTTCATTACATGCCCAGAACATGGTGCTTTGACTTTTTTTTCTCCCCCCATGGGGGGACGCTGCTGAACAGCAAAAAAACCCCTGCAGAGCTGAGCTCATTCAGCAAACCGAACTGTCAAAGTGACTCCAGTTCTAACTCACATCCACTCCTTAAATGTTACTTTTAAAACTTGCAACATGAAGGAAGTATATTTTTGCTACATATTTTAGCTAGAAGCATATTAACCAGACCTCTCCTGACTTGTTACGACTGCACAGTTGCAAGTATTTAATAATGAGTTATTTAAAAGTGGAGCTGAAAAAAAAAAAGATTTAAAACCACTTGGGTATCCCTTTACTGGTCCAAAAGGATTCAAGAGGATAAGCTGCAGCAACATGCCAGGAGGGAAACACATAAACAGGAAGTTCAATGTGTGACACTATAAAACAAATACTTATTTCGTAGCATGTTACATACCACAATGAAGTTCTTTGTGTATGACAAGAGGACCCAAAAATCTTCATATTGACTCTGCGGTGACATCAGAGAGAGTTTGTCCAGTTCTTTGTCTACAGTGTATGACAGACACTAGCCTCAGGCTTTTTCTACCACAAATAATCAGAGAATAAACACACATTAAGCTGTAGAAAGAGACAGTACAGACAATATTTACCCTGGGTTATCTCAGTTCCTCCATCGTCTGCAGCTGGTGCAAAAATGCAGCCGCTTGTCCTTTAACTCATTTATCCCGATTCACCCGCATCGCCTCAGTTCTGTTCACTTTCCGTTGGCTACCGGCACAGACTTTGTGGGGGTCTTGTTCACGAGTGAGGGAAGGATGGAGCGGGAGGTCGACAGACGGATCAGACGGTGCAGCATCTGCAGTGATGTGGACGCTGGTGAAGGAGTTTCAGTTGGCTTTTAACACTTTTTAGCACAATGTCACTTTCAGCTTTTTATTCTGGATTTACTATACTAACTGTATTTTATTCCTTTTGTTGTGTATAATTTACCTTTCATGTTAGAATATTGGTTTCTGCTGAGATTATATACAGAAAATTTGATTGATCATGACTTCTGAGAATTTAATTATTAAATTGAATTCTATATTATCTACAAGTACCTTTTTATTTTTTTTCTAATTCTGGGGGGTTTGAAATGAAATTCTGATGTATTCTGAAAAATAATTTGGTGATTGATGGAGAATTTGATTTAATCATTTCTCAAAAATACAGTAATACACCTCAGAATTCTGGTTTTATTTAAATATTTTTCTTTTTCTGTAACGGCAATGTTTGATTCAGACAAAAAAAAAAAAAAAAAAAAGGATGAAGACTTATTTTTATTGATCAATGGTGTTAATTTATTCATGTTTATTTGGTGTTTTTGGTTGTGGGAGAAACCAGAGCATCCAGCATTTCTTCTTTTTCATGTTCCTCCTTCAAAAAAACTCTTCCTTTATATGTTGTTCACCTCTTTCGGTGGTATTAGTTGTTTTAACTCCTTCTGTGGCTTTCTTATTTCAGACTCAAGTTCTTTACATGTTTCTTTCATATGCCCGATGTACATTTCAAGTTCTATTCTTTCAAATTCCAGTAGTTTCCAACCTTCTTCCAGATCTTTCTGATCGCATTTTAGGTCTTTGAACAGCTCGCACAGATTTTGCTATTGAATGTGAAGGTTTTTATCAGCCTCCTCCAGTGCCACAATAAACATTTCAAATTCAGTTTTCTTCCGCTCTAGATGTTTCCGCCATCTTCTAGATCTTCCATGGCCTCATCTAGATGTTCCAACTGTTGCTGCAGCTTATACTTTTCATTTACTAGTTCTCTACAAGCTTCCTGCGTTCTGCTGATGAACAATTCAACTGCTTTTTTGTTGACCTCCATTTTTACCTTCTTTTTGATCTTTCATAATCTTTTGAGGAACTTTGAACTCCACCAGCTGCTTTTTGGCCTGAAGTCTTTCATCAGTTTCCCTCATTTTCACCTTCAGGTCTTCCATCTCTCTCTGTACCTCCATCTTCACTTCTCACAGTATTTTCATTTCCTTCTCGTATTCTTTCTTTGCCTCCATCAGTTCATTTTTCTCATTTGCCAGTTTTTCTTTGTTTTTTTCCCCAGCTCCATCAAATCTGTTTTCTTTGCATTCTCCTTTCTTCTCTCCCTGGAGGTCTTTTTCTCCTGCTCCTATTCTCTCTTCATCTTTTTTCCCCTCCTCTTTTGTAATTATTTTTTAAAAAACAACAACAAAAGATTCAAAATGGTGCTTCAAAATATGATGAGAACTCTGGCTCTGTGGGCTTTTCACTTTTCTGAGGCCTGTGCCTCTGAGTACATAAAAAAACGAAAAGAAAAAATTCTGCTGAGCTTGTAAATTAGCCATCCTCCTCTAAGCAGTAACTTCTTCTTCAGTTAGCGTTCCTTTTGGCGAAGTGACGGCTGGTACTGTATTCTTTGAAAACCTCAACAGCTGTTGGTCGGACTTCAGTGAAAAAATATTTTGGTGTCTAGTCAAATATTCGACACTCACTGCTCACATTTCTTTTCTTTGATCCACTCATTTTTACAGATGGTACAAAAAGTGAAAAATTGTAGAATACGCCACCTATTGGGGGAATGTGGGCGTTGCAGAGAAAAGGCAAAGTGACTGAAGTCTAATGATCATAAAATTTAATAAAAATAATGCTAATTTAATTTCCCATGCCTGCTCTAAACCAATACATCTAAAAAGTTCAATGTCCAAAACCAATTCTATTTGAAGTCCAAAGCAACTGAAATATCTGCAGAAAAGGTTCCAGCCTTCTCAGGTCCATACCTGACTTTATATGGCTCGGAAAAAAAATCAAATTGAAAGTGATTTTTTTTTTTCTTTTACTACAAATGCAAAATACAAAATGATTAACATTGCAATGTTATGTAGATTTACTTTCAATACTCTATGAAACAAGAGAGTTTTTGAAGCAGGATGGCAAGTCAGACTTTCCATATTAGTCATTTTTGGCACATTTAACCACACCTCTGGTAATGGGCAGGTACCAAACTCTAAGACTAATATCTACATACACACTGCATGCCAATTATGACCAATTAAGGTCTCCTGGTGGTGAGTTGGCTCAGATGGTGGGGGAGGATGCCAGTCAGACCTGGGAGGCCCAAACATTCTGTGAGGGTCTGCTGGGAACATCTGGCAGAGTCCCCTGTTATAAAGAGCTTTAACTCCCATCTCTGGCAGAGCTTCGACCATGTTCTGAGGGAGGTGGGGGACATTGATTCTGAATGAGCTCTGTTCCATGCCTACATTGTTGAAGCAGCCAACTGGATCTGTGGCTGTAAGATTGTTGGTGCCTGTTGTGGTGGAAATTCCTGAACTCACTGGTGGACACCGGTGATGAGGGATGCCATCAAGCTGAAGAGTCCTATTGGGTTTTTTTGGTCTGTAGGACTCTGGAGGCAGTTGACAGGTATTGGCAGGCCAAATGGAGTGCAGCTTTGGTGATCGCTGAGACAAAAACTCGAGCATGGGAGGAGTTTGGAGAGGCCATGGAGAATCACTCCTGCATGGTTTTGAAGAGATTCTGGTCCACCATCCGACCTCTCAGGAGGAGGAAGCAGTGCTCCATCAACACTGTGTACAGTGGGAGTGGGGAGCTGCTGACCTTGACTCAGTGCGTTGTGGATCGGTGGAGGGAATACTTTGAAGACCTCCTCAATCCCACCGACATGTCTTCTGATGAAGCAGAGTCTGGGGACTCAGGGGTGGGCTCTCCTAACTCTTGGGCTGAAGTCGCCCAGATAGTCAAGAAGCTGCACAGTGACAAGGCCCCAGGGGTGGATGAGACCCGCCCAGAGTTCCTCAAGGCTCTGGATGATGTGGGGCTGTCTTGGTTGACATGCCTCTGCAGCCTATCGTGGACATCAGGTACAGTACCCCAGGATTGGCTGACTGGGGTAGTGGGGTCCCCTTCAAGAAGGGGGACTGGAGGATGTGTTCCAACTATAGGGGGATCACACTCCCCAGCCTCCCTGGGAAGGTCTATTCAGGGGTCCTGGGGAGGAGGGTCCATCAGATATTTCAAATCTCGGATTCAGGAGGAGGAATGTGGTTTTCATCCCGGTCGTGGAACAGTGGACCAGCTCTACACCCTCTTTGGGATCTTGGAGGGGTCATGGGAGTTCGCTCAACCAGTCTACATCTGTTTTGCTGACTTGGAAAAGGCGTTTGACCATATCCCCTGGGGACTTTTGTGGCGGGTGCTTCAGGAATATGGGGTACCGGATTTCCTTGAACAGGCTGTCCAGTCTCTGTAAGACCAGAGTCTGGTCCACATTGCCGACAGTAAGTCAAATTCATTTCCAGTGAGAGTTGGACTCCACCAAGGCTGCCCAGTGTCACCAATTCTGTTCATAACCTTTATGGACAGAATTTCTAGGTGCAGCCGAGGTGTTGAGGGGGTCCGGCTTGGTACCTCAGGATTTGGTCTCTGCTTTTTGCAAATGATATGGTTCTGGTGGAACCAAAGGAGGTGGCTCAGGCATCTGGGACCGGTTTTTCTTATCTCTAAATTTTGATGCAAATACTCTGGATAATCAAATCCAATTTAATACTCCACAATATTGCCATCTGCTGGACAAATAATTTTACCCTTTTCTTGTTAATGTAAAAATAAAATCATTCCATCAAGCATTTTTAAGAGAACAAATTGTTCCCTTTATTCTCCATCTCCACGCTTTAATGATGAATTTGATGTCTTATTTACTTTTTTATCCTATCTTCACTTTTATTTTAATTGTCTAGCCTCCCTGGTGAAGTGGGTACATCCCACCGGGCCCAGGGAAGACCCAGGACACGCTGGAGGGACTATGACTCTCAGCTGTCCTGGGAACACCTTGGGATCCCCCAGTTGAGCTGGAAAAAGTGGCCGGGGACAGGGAGGTCTGGGCTTCCCTGCTGAGGCTGCTGCCCCTGCGACCCGACTCCAGATAAGCAGAAGAAGATGGATGGATGGATGGATGGATGGATGGATGATCTCCTTATATGTCGTTTAATTTCCCGTTCAGCCTATGCTTCTTATGCAACTTCATAGTTCATAAATCCACATTACTTCAGACATTATCCAATCAGAACAAAAAGATTTGTTTAATTCAGTTCATTATGCTTTTTTTTTTTTTCATATGTATGAAAACAACAGGTGCGTTTAAAAATCTACTTTCCCGAAAAGAAGAAAGCAAAATACAGAATAAAAAGATTGTTTCCAAAAATGGCACCATGGTGAGTCTTCTTATGTAAGCTCACACTAGAAATAGTCACAACACAGCAACTGTTTTTCTTTTTTTTGTTTTTCCATTGCTGTTAAACTGCTACTTTGGTAAGATTTTCTCACAGAGTATTAATAATTAAAAATGTTGCAATCTGTGTGGGCTTTTATTTGTAGCATGTGGCAGCTGGTCACTAGTTTTGGTTTTCCAAGGCATGCTGCTCTGTGTTGCAACTGTGCTCCGTTTTGGTGGAAATGGTCTTTACAAGTTTAAAACGGATGTGTATACCAAATCAGGGGGTTCTCCCTAGCTACAGGCCAAACTGCTGCCCCCAGCCTCTGAAGCATTAGAAATTTCAATTGGATTAAGGCTGCCATGGGACAGCCTGGTCAGCCATCCTGATTAGTACACATCCTCTGGATTTGATTACCAACAGATACAGAAGATGCTGCCACCTGACACCATTGGGTAGGTGTATGACTAATCAGAGAGGTGAACCAGAGCAACATGCAGACAGGTTTCAACAAAAGTAGTGGCTTGGATGGTAGGAAAATAGAGATTACACCTGCACATACACCAACTGGATAAATGCTGCCAGTAATGCAAATTTGACAAACTTGGGACTTACCTGTATGGAGACGTTAAGCACTGAGCTGCAGGTAATGATCTGTTTCCCAGCGTAAGCATTCACCATAACTATGTAGTTAGTGATCATCAGCTGTAGCTTCTCCCATTCCAACATTTACAAAATTCTCATTTCATGCTTTCAAGAACAAGCCTTAATTTCCCTCAAGTCCTCAAACACAGCCTCCCCCTGGAGAGACATGTTCAACATTAATGCAATTATTACGCAGACATATGCTGCAGTTGTTATTTTGGCACTGCAAGGCCGTGTGGGCTAATAGGCCTGTCTGTTGCCCAGATGCTCGTAGGAAAGGTTTTGCCTCGGTGTATGCGTGCGTTTGTGAGAAACAGAGAGTGGGACCAGATAAAAAGCAGAGAGTTCAACAAGGTAGTCTGTTCTGCAGCTGGTGCACGTATGGTGCATTCAGGGACAGCTCGTTTTTAGGTGCATCAAGAAAAAGACAAAAAAAAAAAAAGTATTTCTGCAGTAATTTGCCAAAATTCCACCTGATCTTCACTAAAGTTGCAATTAAATAAAAAACAGGTTTTAAGGAACACTTTACAATGTTGGTGGGAAAGGTATTGAACTCACCAACTACTGGCTTCTATGAAAACCAGTTGGAGTCAGTAATTTGCTTACCTGGACTCAAGTTAATTAAACAGGTTTCAGGTGTGGGTTAGAGCTGCTTTCAGAAATGACTTACATAGGAGGTTTGCTGCTAACCAACAGGAAAATGTCAAGGTGGCTTGATAGAGCAGGACCAAGGTCCCAGGTGATAGACACTCATCTGTAACCAGTGGAGCTGAGTGGGCTGTTGACTATCAAGTGTATATTTTGGTTGATTAAAACACACTTGTCACCGTAGTCTGAAACGTCTTCATGGTTTTATGCTTTAGTGATATTCCATGTTCTGCTGGTCGACTCAACGGTGACATATGAATAATAAATTGAAAACAGCAGGCCCCTTAGAAAATGCAGTTCCACAGACTGGAAAATCAGGATGAGGCGATATAAACCTCAGGTCGCTATCATGATCAATTGAACATTTGAAACATGTTCCGTGCCACAGCGGCAGCACATGCAAAGACGAGAACCACTGTCAAATCCCGTATAATGACCTGAAGACAGACATTCACGGCATCCTTCAAATTTACCTGAGCTGAAGCAGTTCTGGTCAGAATTTCCTCCTGAATGTTGTGCGGGTCTGTTTCAGAGCTACTGAAAGCGTTTTTTTGAATTAATTCCTGCCAGAGGATGTTGGGACACTTACTAAATCAAGGGTTCAATTCTTTCTTTTTCACCTGCTCTGTGAATATTTAGTGGATGTGTTCAATAATGGCCTGTAACATTGTAACTCATTGTGTGTTATCAGCAAAGCACATTGTGTTTGTCATTTTGACCTATCGAAAGATCGGCTTGCATTCTAAAGGCAAATTAATGCTTTTCTAATGTGAACTGCAAAGGGTTCTCATGCTTTTTCTTCACTGTAGCCCCCCCTTCATGGATATGAATGTGGATCATTCAATGCAGGTCCTTTTGTTCTGACCCTGCTTCGTCTGTGCCTATGAACGCTCGAGTGTGTCTGTGTGCTGGGATTGTGTAGGAGGAGGGTGTGCTCTCTGTAAAACCAGGAGGACTTTCTCTCGCATGTACACACATTGGTATATTAGTCATGTTCTGTCTCTGAGATGATGATCAAATCAAGTCCTGTGTCTTTGCCCATACACCCCAGCTTGTCCATGTTGACAGTAACCTCCCACAGTGCACTCCCAGCCCAAGGTGACGGCTTCACAAAGAAAAAAAAACAAAAAAAAACAACAACACAGAAACACACACATGCATGCAAGCCTGGGGTGACACAGATGACAGCTCAATTCTGGATGAGTCAGCTTGACTCTGTCCTTGCCCAGACATGAGAAGGAGGCGGTGTTTGCTGCACATTTTGTGTTTGTATACCAGGCAGTCCAAGGTGGTGGTGAGATGGCAAAAAGGTGAAGAAGAATGAGAGCTAGAGAGAAGGAGAAAACATTCATCCAAGCTCGCAAAAGCTCATCTCATCTCAGAGTGTCCACGGAATGAGCAACAACAATCACGTCTCTTGATCTCCCAGAATCCTTCTTGGTCGTGCTGCAAATACATCCACAACATGTCGCTGCTTCAGAGACTTGCAGGTGATGTAAAATGGCCTCTGGCTACCATAAGTCACAGCCAAGAAATGCTGCAAGCATCATGTGCCAATTTGGCAAAAAGCAAAAAGGCGGCATCCCTGGTGGTGGTGCATGTCGGAACTTCTCAGAGAAGTGTGACTTGTATAATTAACTGGAATATGTCAGCGCCAGCAGAGGGAAGAAAGTCACTGTGCCATACCAAGAACTTTAGAGCAATACAGACGCTAAAAGCTCCTGGTTTTCAGTTATGAAGGAATAAAATCAGCAAAAATTAAAATAAATGTTAGCAGCTACAGCATTTAAAAAAAAAAAAGCATTGTTTTTTGGGTTGTGCATAAGTGATATAAATCTTAAGTCTTCATTCTTACAAAACGTGCAACACAAAACAGCTCATTTCATTTTTTAAATACTGAAGTGCGCTTGTAAAGGATTAACCTATTTCGTGCACGATTATGAGTTTATGAAAACATTTTACAATATATGTTCTCATAACTTGCTTGTTTTACCTTCAGATTTCTAACTTCTGACTAACAAATTGCTATCACGTTGCCATGCTTCGTACCTTCGGGTTCAGTGTGGTTGGTTGTAGTTCACCTCGCGTGGTGAGATTGTAAAAGTGCATTATTTATGCAATATTTGCCCTCTGCACACAATGAGAAAAATCCAAGATCACCAAAATGAGTCACTCCAAACCATGCAAGGCTGTGCTCACTGTTTATTGGTTAGAAGTGTCCAACAAAAAACTATAAAATAAATAAATAAAAAACAGGGAGAAGGTCCTTTTTGTGGAATACACTACTTTTTCATGGCGTGGTGAGTCATTTTGGTAAACACAGCATAAATGTCTGATTTTCTTTTTTTTCCCCCTCACTGACAGATGAGCATTTATATAATCATCCCAACAGATTTATATCTGACACTGCACTTCACATTTGTCTGAGATTCATCTTCAGAGAACATTAAGCCCATATGTGATTCAGCTCAGTGTTAATCCTGCAGCAGTTAAAGTCTACCCATAATCCAATGCCCCATGTTATGTGATTCTAGGCTTTTGTTCAAATTTGGAGTCAGTGTGTTCTCATAAGAAGGACAGCGCCAGACTTTGGTTCAGTTGTTTTTGGTCCACACCTAAGTGCACCAAGACACATCAAGTGGGAAAACATCCTTGATTTTGTTATAAATGGTTTAAACACTACAACCAATCACAGATGTGTAAACATAAATGTATAAGAATACTCCAAAAAATAAAAAGACCAGAACAAAAAAACAAAAAACAAAAACACATAGAATTACCATAAACTGAAAAACTGCAGAATCTGAGGTATAGGTAAAGAACTGTTCATGTTGTGAGAAATTATAATTTCAACAAAACAAACTCCACTCAATCATAATAACAATAAAATTGCCAAGTTCAATATGCATCACAGTCGCAGATGAGGAAGTCCAGGTGTCCAGGCAACAAGATCAGTGGCCAAC
>JBAMYA010000012.1:6606627-6621966 GCA_037176975.1 Arrhamphus sclerolepis
AATCAGATCACAACCTGCAATATTTTTTCAAGAGCTTTACAGCCATCAGTGCACTCAAAAACTCAGGTGATGTTGACTACATCAGTAAGTGCAGTGCAAAATTACTGCTTGCATAAGCACACTAGAAGATTACTCTTTGTGCTTTGCAGAGAGGCTTCCTGTGTAAAACCTGACAGAGTCAAGGACAAGGTATCATATGTAAATCAAACTGCTGAGTTAGAGAGGACGCGCTTTAGATAAGAGATTCCAAAAGGCAATCTCTCTGTTTGGGAGAAAAATGTAACTTGGAAAAGAGGCCAAGGTCAAGTGTTTGCTCCAAAAGGTTCAACAACAGCTCTCAATTTAATTTGGGTATGTGCTGGTGTTTTAGGACAACTTTGTGTCTGTGCAGGTCATTGGTTCCAACAAATGTAAAAATATTGGGAATAAAAAGTTTGTATATATGTCAAAAATACTAAGTGTGTGTGCTCTCACACTATTGATTTGTTTGCTGGTCTATATATGGAGATGAAGCATAATGGATTTTCCATTTCAGTTTTAAGAAAACTCTGCACTGGTATATCATTCTTTTGCTGAATCTCAAAAGGAAACTGCCCTGGTGCTTGTGGACGCTCTTGGACGTCCTGAGGCTTTCTTCACCTCAGACAAGCATCTCTCTGTGAAGTTCTAAACAATAAATGGTTTATTTAAGGTGGAATACTTTTAGCAGCAATTGTGTTGTATGCAAGGTCATGCAAGGCGATGATGGCTGGAGTCATTTCTTTGCAGGCAACCCTCTCTTAGATCAGGAGACAATGGATTCTTGACAGCTTTCCTTTTCTCGCAATTAGTCGGCTCTTATTATTCAATCAAAGTGTTGAATTCAGCAGACTTATAAAGGGGTAACAATTCCATCTTCCATGCTGATCATTTGATTGCAGAAATGATGTTAGCAGGTCACATTGTGCCAGGGCCAAAAAAAGTTCCTCAGTTAGACTTTTAAAGGGGGATTATGAAACAAAACTTACCTTCTTTTTCTACTGCCAGTAGAAGATGTCTGAGTGCAACCATGTTGCTTTGATTGGGATGGTGTAAATCAGATCAGATGTGCTGGGTAATATGACATCTCAGACCCAGATTAGACTAGAATTATCCACCTTCCCTGTCTTTATATCCTCTCAGTTTTACAAAGATGAGAGTGGTAGTGTGGACCTGAATGACTGTTTCCCTACCCCAGAACTGACAGCCATGAACAGAGCTGTAAAAACATGGTTGAAAAGGTTCTATATTGGATCGCAGTATATTTTGACTAAATCTTGTCAGATTCCGACATTATGTCAATGTCTCTGACATTGTGAAATCAGACACTGTGAGGTCAGACTTTGATGAGACAACATATGAATCGTTTAAAGTCACATATTAGATAAATTGCAATGAATGGGATTGAGTTTCAATCATAGACTGAAAAATAACCAAGGTTTTCTGACAAGTCTTCCTGCGCGGCACAAGAACTGACTTTACCTGTATCAGTTAAGTCCAAAAATGGTGTGGAAATGGGTGGAAAGAGCTCACTTAAAAACAAATTAGGTCAGTTTGTTTGACTCCACTCATGCTAACAGATAGCTGCTTCAGGCTATCTTCAACCAGCACACCACTGAACCCTTCCAGTTCATCCCAGAAGCAGTTGTATTTTAGTACATAATAGCACAAGCCATATTATCTTCCTAATGATTATGCTCTGTTACCTTTTTGTTTGCAGCTCACAAGCCACATATACTGTTATTCAAGAGGACCAGGCCACTAATTATGCATAAGGTTTTTGTTTTTCTATGATTTAACAGAAATGGGAACATATACATTCGCTTGTCATAGATGTGAATTGTAGGTATGAATTCCAAAAACTGGACATTTTAATACAGCAGTCAGTGGATAGTAGGGGTGTGTATTTGTGAGAACCTCAAGATAGGATATGTATCCCGATGTATGTGTCACAATACAATGGTATCCTTCAACCTGGTCCTTTTTCTCCCTCTTTTTTCATATCAATAAATGTCTCAAAAAATTATTTTTTATGAATTCTTTTGCCCATTTTATCAAGGTAACGTAAACTTTCAAAATCTATTAAGAAACTGTATTTTTTTATGTTATAGATGCATTAAACTGTGAAATAACAAAAAGAAAAAAAACAACAATAATTTGAATCTTCAGTAACATATAAGCAACGTAGGTGAACAGCTCACTATGTGAAGTATTAATAATCCTATTCATAAAACAACTATTTTTAATATGAATTTGATAATAAATGCCACTTGGCAGTATAATATGAGGTAACTGGGCCCTGAGAACTGTTTCAGTTAAACAGTGTTTCAGTTCAAATTTCTCTGAAGTATTTACTGTATTTCTTTCATTTTAAACTGAGTTCTCTGTCTTTATGAACTCATGCTAAAGGGTTATTCCAACTTTGCAAAAACGGGCGGAAAATGGGAAGGAATAAAAACATGACAAAATTACAGTCAAAACCTCCAGGAAAAAAAACAAAACATTAAAACAAACCATGAAAATACTATAAGCCAGGAAGACACTTCTGAACACCACTAATGGCTATTTGCTTTCTCTCATCTGCTGTCTCTCCTACTGGTCCTCTTCCTCACCCTGCTGAATAACTCAACACAGCACGAGCAACGCTGCCACTAACGTGATGTATATCAGAGCAAAGCTGCACTTCTCAGCTTTCAGAATCCATTTGAATTATGTCACTATTTCGCAAACGGTTGAAGAGTTAAGGTAATTCTAAATGAATGTCATTTTCTGTTGACGACGACAGCATCCTTTTTTAATCGATATTTGGAGTCAGAAATCGATGTAGTATATCGTGAAAATAAATATCCCGATATATCGTCATATTTTATCACACTCCTAGTTGATAGTCACTGGGTTTTGGAGTCAGACCCTTTGGGGTCATTCAATGCAATGTTCCTTGTGCACTTCAAAGTGGAAAATTAGTTTTAATCAATCTTGGAGTTCATGTATCTCGCGCAAAACTGTAATGAGGGGTGAAATTCAGAGGAGTATTTATCTGCCTATTTAATTCAATTCAATTCATTTATATAGTGCCTATTTACAACAAGTCTTCTATGGGCGCCTTAGAAACCCAGAGCTATATATGTAATGTACTATTTATCAAAGTAATAGGTGTTCAGCATTTATCATAGACAATTTGAATTCTCAAAGTCAAAAGTCTTAGGTTTAATCCACCCTTTCTAGAAGTTTCCAGGTATATACAAGATCAATACAAGAAAAACATTCACCCCTCATATTTAAGGCTCTGTACGGCATCAACAAGTTTGCACCACCTGCATTAGAATTGTATGTTTGAAGGCATTTTTCAATAATTAATCCAAGCAGAATGTTGCCAGGCTCCTCAAATTATTTAACACTAGTTTCACATTAAAAAATTCCCAGTGGGATAAATAATTTAATTTTGCTTAATATTTGATTCACTGCTTGTAGGTTGTCTATAATGTGACCTCTCAAAAAAATAAAATAAAAGAAAAAAAACTAACAAACATGATTTCAGTAGTGCACATTACTCCTAAATAAGCAATTTTCTAAGGGGAGCTATTAAAAGATTAGAATTAATGTGGTGTTTTTGGCTCGGATGGGGTTGATGAAAATTGTGCTGCAGCTTAACATAAAAAATAAAGCTATATTAGACAGCTATTTTTCCTCGGGAGATGACACGAGCCAAGCTAAGAGAGTCTGAGGTTTGTGGTTAAGGGTAGGAAGCAATTTGATGCGACTATACAGACATAATAAATAAGCGAGCTGATACCTCGACTGAGATATTATCTGTATTGTTTTAAATTAATAGCATCAACAACCACTTTTCATTTAATTTACCATATCACATCACTCGTACTTCAGAGTGTGACTTAATATAATGCAAAGAAATGAGGGTAGCCCAAAGTGTGAAATTAGTACGAAAACATCTCCTGTTTCTGCTCACATGAGAAATGATGCTGATCATGATGGATTTACATTATCCTGATGAACCAGCATGTGTATGATGAGATTGATATGCTAATCTGTGGGTGGAATGATCTTTTATTTTCTGTTCCCACTCAATAGTCTGGGATTAGTGCCAAATTTAGATCCCTGTTAATGCCTCTTCCAAGACTGCAACATCACCCTCCCCTGCTCTCACATACGCATACATTTTAGGGAGGTAAAAGCTAACTTAAAAACCATGCTATGTAGTGTGGGGATGTGTGATAATCAATATTTCAGTCTTTTCCAAGTATGTGTGGATTAAATGGCTGTAATGTAAACTGTGGTATATGTTATCTTCCTAAATTTTAAGACCTGCTCTCCTCACAGGTTAGCCAACTTTTCTTATTTATGTCTATATGATTTCCCATTAAATTTGGCCTGATACCAGCATGTCCTCTGGGACTTTTTATCTTCCTTTTCCACTGAAATAACACCAGCATATCTGTCCAGCAAAGGTGTTGTTCAATATATTGCGATTTATTCAGAAGGTATGCTGCAGTATCCATTAAGAACTGCTTGTCCCCATAAGTATCAGCTAGCAGGCTCTTATCAAACCTTTTAAAGATGTTTTTCGTTGATGCTGTTTCAACTTACTGTAACAGATTTGTATCTGCAGGAGCATCTTCACACTGTAATTCTGTTTGGCCCTTCAGTCTGAAGGACTCTCAAGTACCCATTAGTTTTGTTTACCTATTTTGTTTTTTTCCAGCTCATGTTAAGGGGTTCAGCTTTAACTGTCACTTTAATATGCTGTATAATGTTTGTTTTTTGTTTTTTTTTTGTCTTGGGTTATAGCTTCTAAAAGTTTAAAGCTTTGCCTTCATAGTGGAGCATTGGAATCTAATGTTACTTTGGTGGTAAACGGTTAACTGTGATCACTTTAGCTACTTAAACTTGATTTTTGAGCTGTAAACAAAGATAACTAGGAGAAAATAATTATTCTTACTTAAAAGATAATATTGCTTATCGTGCTGTTAACTGTACTGACAGCTCTGGTATGCAAAGGGAGACTGAAGCAGCTACCTTCACCCCTTGCTGAAGGTTGCTAGCCTGGGCCTATTTGAGCATGGCCATCCAAACAGCAAACAAGCGCCCTCAGCGCGCTCAGACCAAACGAGGGTAACCTGAATGTGTTCTGAGGTGTCCCTCAGGTTGGCCTGGACCCTTCCAAGTTTGCTAACTGGACTGCTAACAAATGGTTAGTCGACGGACCAGTTGCAGGTTCCAGTTCTTGTTTAAGTTAATGTGAGCTGAGCTAAAATAGCTAGCTTGTGGTGACTGAAGTTTGATGTGCATGTTCCAATGAGCTGACTTCATTATATCTATTTTTTGGATTAACCAGGACTCTCTCTTTCGTGGATGTACCAAGTACTTAGGAGTACTTAGTACTGAGAAACACCTATATCTACCTGCCACCTGAGGTGAATATAGTTATAGTTTAATGGTTGAGTTGCAGCCACATATAGATGTACTATGTCAAATACATAAATATAACACTAATTTGTTTCAAATTTCAAGTTTCAAATTCTTTCCGAAAATATGTCTTTCAGCATACAAGCATTTTTTTAAAGGTATTGTGGCATCACAGATCCAAACACAAATGCAGATAGGTCAGGGTAGATTTGTCCAGTCAAAAAAAAAAAAAAAAAAGGTTGACCCACAGAGGGTGGACAGACTCCAGCCCTTAAACTTGACTACCGTGGGCAGAGTTGTAAGGATATGGTTGAAAAGTGAGCTTTTGTAGTGTCTCAATGACATTTTGAGTCAAGCATGTCACACACATTTATGTAGCTAATACCTCAGGAAATTGTGTCGGGTTTTGAAAATGTCATATCTATCATAAAACTCAGTATGAATCAGTAGAATGAGTAGAATTGAACTGAATGGATTTTTAGTGACAGGTTAACACATTATGTGGTTTGAGTATTCTTTTTGGCTTTTCCATTCTCATAATTCTCTGTCAGTTTTTGTTTTGGCCTTCCAGCAGTAACATATGGTGGTGGAATAATTTTGGGAACAATGCCGTTTTCTAAATTGTGCCAGGGGGAGATCAGTCAATGCAAAAGTATTTCAATTTGTTTCAGAACAGTTATTCCCATAGTTTTGCATGCTCCGTGATCCTCTGAGCTATTTTTCTCCCACTCCCTGGCCTTCTCCTTTTGTGTTTCTTCTCGTGTTTTTCCCCTGCTGGAATGACTATGCAGCAGATTACCCAACACAGACTGCATTGATTGCTGGGACTAATTGAAAGGAAAGCATCCCTGATGCGAAGCACATCTGCTTGCCTGTGCAGAAATTGGCATCTGTGCCCTACCTCACCTCATCAGGCAAAGGAGCCAAGAAGCCTCTCTGCCGTCGACCACTTAACTCAGCGCTCAATCACACTTAGGAAAGACTCTTTCCAGATGAAGAGACAGAGCAGACAGAGGATGTCGAGAAAGCCACCCACCCCTGTTGTTCCTGACGAGAGAACGAGAAAGACCACAAGGGAAATCATCCACGAAGACGGATGGAAATTCAGCAGAGCAATTGATGCACTCCTCCGTTTGCCTGGTACAAGATCTTAAAGACTATGAAACACTTGTCAAGGAGGAAGCAGAAAGAGATTGAGGCCTCTGCCGTTGCTGCCTCCAACCCCTTCCCCCAATGATTGAGGAGCAGCATTTAGCATACTGGAAGTTTTGCACAGTCATTATGGGCCACACAATTTTCTGGAGAATGGCACATCTGATTGAACATCAGGCCTGGAAATTGTTTCAGCATTTGCAAATAACAAACAAGAAATTACAAAAGGGCCTCTTTCCAAAATTCATAATACTTGCGGTGAGAAAAGAGCCTCTCTTTGGTCTGATTGAGCAATTTTCTACAGCACTGTTGAATCCTCTGTGTCTAATGAGGTTAAGGATTTTCTGCCTGTCCCCCATTCAGACACAGCTGGAGAAAGTTATAAGAGCCCATGATCAGATAATCCTTTGCTCAGCATGTTTTGAGACATTAACAGTTTAAAGAAAGGCAAAGCCTTATAACAGCATTATGTTTGGTCCGTACTGTTACTACTGAACCAGTGGCTAAGTCCCCACAGGAATCGCTGTGGCTTTATTTTCATGCTCAACTCCATCTTGAAGAAGGAGCAACTAAGCATGGGATTTGTGCAATGTCATGATTTTTTAAATACTTAAGATAAAACTGCTGCTGCTTCTCTTGCTGTTTTAAAGGCATCTCCTTGCAGTGTAGCTGCTGCAAAGGACAGCCGTTGCTTCGTGGCTCATGAATTTGGTTGCTCATTTGCATGCAAATCCTTTATTATGCAAAACTGCTGAATGAATGAATTACAGGCATTCATACGTGCATCACTGAGGGATGGTGTATGACTTAGGCGTTCAATCGGAAGCACATTTGCTTTGAAAAGGTGATGGCATATGGTTTGTAGGGGACTTATAGCTGTGCCGATGACATGTTAACCATCACAATATAGCAACAGTGGGTTAAATGTTGTTTTTTTCTTTTTTTTTTCAGTGCCCACATGCCGTCAGTGTCAGTAAATAATAAAACAAAAGCTATGTTTTGGAATGCTGCAGGGGGTACTCATGTATTCTTTACACCAACAATACTTTAAAGCAGATAGCCTGAAGGGAAAGGCATATTGTTATTAGGTCTTAATTCGAGCTGAGTTTTCCAAACTTTTGTGCCCAAGGCACACCACAGGGTGAGATAAAAAATATGTAGGTATGCATACATCTAAATCAGAGCAAAATAGCTTCCACATGTTTTATTATTCTAGGGCATGAACTCAAATGGGACATTGAGCGGGCTGTCTTTATTTCCTGTCTATCATATACCCACAGAATATATAAGAAGAACTGGACAAACCAAAGTGATGTCATGAATAAAATTTCTGGAGAATGCTTTTGAAGCCTTGTTTTCCTTGTACCGCAGACCCTTGCACCTTTTAGAAAATTAAAAATCTGAAAAGTACCTAACCCAATGCATAGGAGTTGTCACAGTCACATATACGTTCCCAAAAACTCATTTTAGAGCCAGAGATGTAATTTCTGCTCCAGATTTAGAAACACTCCCCAATGTCTTCATCTCAAACAGACTTGGCTACTGTAACAGTCCAGCCTTCCAAAAACTGATAAAAAACTTCAGCTCATTCAGAATGGTCCTGCAAGAGCTGTAAACGTGGTTTATGCTTGGAGGTTGAACCAAAAACAGGCTGTATGTCTGCCGTAGCGATGTCGCAACCTCCACCATAGCTTGAAGCACACCACCTGACCAATGTAACTATGCTGTTAACTTTTCTTCAATATAGACTTTAAAGTGTAAAGTTAGTTCACAAATTGATCAACAATGACGCCATAATACATTTCTGATTTCCTTGTAGAATATAAATCAAGAAGGACTCTGACATCTTTAGGAGACATAATCCACTTGAACTTTTGGATATGTGTCTATAGTTTAAAAGAAAAAAAATCAATGGGTAACATTTGACCATGGACTTATATTGTGTCATTGAAAGAAAAAGAAATTATTGGGACTAACTGCATATTGCATTTAATAGATATCTAGAAATGCATGCTGAAGTCTGATTTTGCTCAGTTTTGGAGTCACACTGCTTTAGTTGTGAGCAGTTGTGAAAAATATAAAGAGAAAGCATGAAAATAGTAGGAAGATACTTAAATGAACTGTCGTCTGCCTATGTTATCCATTCTCTCCTGACATTTGACTAAATGGTATATTATGATAATTTGTTTGCAGAAAGTAAAGCAGTGTCAAGATAAGCTGATGGTGAGCTAATAGAAGTCGTTGTAGCGTGCATCATAATAAGTGCCCTATTCCATAAATTCTTGCTGGAGGACTGAATGCCAGCACATCATAGCAAATCACATCATAGCTGAACAGAAATGATGTGCAGGTGCGGGAGGCAGACTGGGAGCTAAATAAATTCACGTGGTTAATAAATGTTTTAGCCACAACTAACAGGAGCCAAACCATGTTGATCTTTTTAAGCATTCCTCAAGTGACCTTTTTGTGAAAGACGTAGCCTCTCTGAGATACTTTTTGATATAACCAATTATGTCAAAAACTGTCAAATGTTCCACAAAGGGTGCAGAATTTACATATATTTCACACCAACATTGTGATTCTGAGCTGTTTTCAGTTAAATATACTATACATCATTTGATATATCCAGGTTTAGTCCTAATCGGTTAAATGTTGTAATTGTAGTGTTAAGTATCTCTTCATCTCATATGGTCAGGCTGGTCTCAAGGAGCATAAATTATTTCAAATTAGCAATGCTAATGTTAGCAGCTGTGAGAACAAACAGGCAATCATAAGCAGAGTTCAAAAGGGCACAGAGTCACACAGTTCTATTTTTTATTTCAGATACAAGAAAACTGTTAAAGTGACTGTAGGTTTTAACATGTCAAGCTTCCCATCAACAGAATTTCAAAAGGGATATAGCAACTGGTTTAGCCCCTGTGTCAACCACAGTACGAAAAAAACAAATACAAAGCCACATGACAATAAAATAATTGGTATATCAGGTATTTATAGTTGTTTTGAATGTTAATTTAATAGACACCTTCAGTGAAATTTGTGCACATCAGTAATGCTTCTCAGCAAGTCTAATTCTGGTTGTCTTGGTGTGGTGGGGCACCAGGTTCCTGTGACTTTTTGGGTGCATCCAAACTTTTTTTAAACTGTGGAACCTCCTTTTCAAAAAGTTACAGTGACCACTCAGATGTAAATGAATAACTTTATAACGTTTACCAAGTCAACAACAGTAACCCAGGATCACCTTGACGATGCGTAGCTCGCAAGAGATCCTCAGGAAGCTCTCTCTGAAGCTATTGAACCCAATGTCAGTGTTACCACCAATGTGCTGCTCATGCTTGCCAGACTTGCCAGCATTCATATGGAGGTTTGTAGTTTGTAGGTGCAGGTGGGCCCCGCTGCTTAATTTACCAGTGTAGGGCGTACACAGCTACCCCCATGACCATTAATGGTCCATTTATGGTTATAGCAGGACCATAATCCTGCTAGAATCGTGCTAGAATCCATTGCAATCTTTCTCAGTTTAATTGTAGTAAATTCCCTGAATGCAGAGTCTTCATATTGGTTAATACCAAGTGGCAACCATCCAACTTCCAGGCTGAAGCTCAAGGCTCATTCAGGAAGTATGTTTTGTTGCAGTTCCTCAACTGACCACTAGGTGCTGGCTCCAAAATGGAGTAAATCCCCACTGACCGTTATGTTAAAAGCGCAAACTTTGCTGCAGAGCTCAACATATTCACAGCTTGGTACATCTTGTTTTTTGTTTGTTTTTCATGTGTGGTTACATATTACATCCATGATAACTGTACAGGGGGTGAAGGGAGATGAATTTGTATGAACACAGAGAAGACAGTCTAAAATCATCATGTGAATGCAGGTATTCCAGTGAATATAAAATCAAAGAAAGAGCCAGGGTTTAACTATTACTGTATCGACAAAATGAGTAGTTATATCATTTGTGTTCCTGGTGTGCAGGCTATTAGACTGCCAACACAAACTGGAGCTTTGACCTTTACTGATCACTTCTGCGGGTGTCCGAGCGCTGAACAGCAGGCAGCAGAGAGTTGCGAGTGGCCCTGAAAGATTTAATGCCACCAAGGCAAAGGTGACAGTTGGTGAAAAGGTGTCTCCAGCCTGGACAGCCATGGAACCCTTGAGAAAGTCTAGATGAGTCAATCCTTCATTTCAACAGCCAGGAGAAAGGAGAGGATAATTGCTCTGTTCTCATGGCAGCTTCAAATTGCTTTGAAAGATGGAGGACAGTCATAAAGGCAAGAGTAACTAACCACCTTGACGCTGACAAAAGCCTGGAGTCAGACTTGGAACACAATGTTTTTCTCTTGTCTACACTAGTAGTACTCGTGTGTTTTTTTCCTAGCCTAAAAGATATGTGCTCAATAAAAATGCATTTTTGAATATACAAAATAGATAGTAAAAAGCAAAACCAAAAGAATACATTGCAAAATGAGCTATGCTTATATTTTTTATTACCTTGTTACATAATTACATAATGTAATTTTGGCCACTAAAAACTTTGTGATATTTTTTTGGCTGGAAGTATGTTGGACATAAAAAACCCGACGCAGTAATGGAAAAGCAGTCTTTGCAGTAAATGGAAAGTAAAGGTAAGGTAGAGAAAAAGAGGCTGTGCAGCACAATGCAGCAGCAGCTGTGCTGGTCTTAACAGATTTTCCTCAATCTGTGAGTGTGATGAAAACAAGGAATGAACCATATAATGTCATCTGCATTTTATAATGAGGAAGAATATGCAGCCACATCTGTTTTGCTGTATTCTGATTGTGACAGTACGAATAGACAAAATTTTCCAAGCACACGTTTGTAGGAATGCATAACCATTTCCACGCTAGAACATGTTTAGGAGAGTTTAATATTCATTTCAGAGTTTAGAGATGATACAGAGATGCAATACAGCAGCCCAGATGTCAGCTACTGGAGCTAACATTCCCAAAAACAAATAGTAGCAGCTCTTGTTTGGTGGAAGATCTATTTTATGTCACTGAAAGCAGTGCACAAAATGTTTAGGAAAAAAAAGAGGTCAGGAATGGCAGTCTCATTATTGTGTTTGCAAAACTGTCTCACACATTTAACAGGAAATGCAAAAAATAAAAAATAAAAAGTTAAGAAAGCATGACAGGCATGGTATAAACATGCTACAATCCCCTGAAGACCACATGTGTGTATATAACAGTGAGAGGATTGTGCTTAATTAAAGAAAGGGAAAGCATTTTACGTCTGAGGCTTCAGATCTGGACGAAAATAAAATATACATGAGCCGTCTTTCATCTATTTTTGGCTCGAGACTCTAAAAAAAACCCCTTCCTTTTGCTTTGAGCTGTTGAAATCACTAATATGCTACAGAAAGGAACACGTGTTTAATTATTACTAAGTGACATAAATGATGCATTTAAGAGGATGCAGACAGATGTGTGATGTAATTTAGGTGCAGCAGACTGTGAAATTCTTTATGTTGGAGTTGGTAGCTGCTGGGATTTGAAAGTGATGCAAAAAGATGAATATCTAAATCCATCATACACAACGCGATCCATATTTCCACACACATTATTATGCAGGTAATGGCTTTAATTGCGTTTGTTCCTTTGTTGTCCTAAATGAACAAAGGTAATGAGTAAAAACAGATGAGGAAAAAAAAAAGCTTTGTCAGTGTCATACAGATGCAAAAATCACATAGATTCTCAAAGCACGAAGAAAGTGAAATTTAGTGTAGCTTGGTCAACATACCAAATATAACACAGTGTATATACTTTAATTGACTTTAAAAAAAAAAACAAAAAAAACACACACTCCTACTGCAGAATAACTCACTAAATGTGTACACTAAAAAAAGTTCCCCAAAAATTCCCCCTTTTATTATTATTTGGGTCCCGTTTGATGAAAACTACAATGCCTCAATGTTTTAGGAATATTTCATAAAAAAGTCGTCTTGATTGTCCTTCCCTACCAAAATATATTCTTAAAACAATATTTTGGAGGCAATTTCCAAAAGCCGTTAACTTTAAGCACTAAGAATAAAAAGCTAATTAAAAGATCCTCCTGCCAGCTGATCATCTAATCCCCTAACAAGGCTGCTTACACCTGGCTGACTTGCACCTGTTTTGGCTCTGTTTGCATAATTCTCAGGACCACAATCTCCTTGTCCTTCAGCTACTAGTCCTACTCCCAATTCATCACTCATTTACTCTCCCTCATTCACTTCATGCTTCCTTCTTCAAATCCATCCATTCATTACTTCTCCCTTTAGCTCTTTATGTAACACCTGGGGGTGGTGCGGGGGGTTTACACCTCCTGCATGGTAGGTATAATCATCACCATTTTAACCATTTCTGTGTTTTCTTTAAAATGTCGCTTTCTCCAGTCAGTCAAACTGAGTCCGTTTCTGTGAGGAAATGGTTTTCATAAATGAATAGACTGCTCACCTTCTTATGGAAGTCCTGTCTACATCAGCGAGCCCAACATTTGATTCCAAAACTCCTAAAAGTTATTTTAATGATTGCAACCCAAAAGGTAAACTAATAATAATAATCTGACAAGCAGAAAGCAACAAACAGCCCAGCTGTCACAAATCTGATGAAAGAATGCATAATAGAATGCAAAAATATTGGCACATTCATCATGAAATCTTTAATGCATTCACACCTACAATGTTCTCAAAAGGACAAGAAACCAACTAATCTGACTTTATGTCTCAATAATATGCAATAAGTTTGCATTTTTTATGTTAAAATCAAAAAATGTTAGAATTGCCATTAAAACATTGACATCAAACGCTGAACATCATACAGAACTGCAGATTGTCAACAATTAGCCTTATAAGTGCTAAAATCCTTGAGAAGACAGTTAGGAATCTAAATGAATCAACATGCTGTTGAGACACCTTTAAAATGGTTTTTGCTTCTCTAGAATCACATGTGCTGAAAACTGTCAATCCATCGCTGTTATCACTGCTCCCAGATCTCTAGAAGCTGCAGTTGTCAAGCCCCTTCTGAAAAAGAAAAGCTTGGATGAGTCATCATTAAACAATTACTTGACAATATCTAATCTTCCCTTTTTCAGAACAATTATTGAGAGTGGGGCTTTGATGCAGCTGAACAATTTCTTAAATGAAAAGGTCTTTTAGACAAATTATCGTCTGGTTTCAGACAAAATCACAGCACTGATCAAGGTCTTAAATGATTGAGGTAAACCATCCGTTCTTATGCACCTAGATCTTAGTTCAGCCTTTGACTCAGTGGATCATGAAATCCTTTTTGACAGGCTGAAAACCTGGTCAGGGTCATCAGGTACAGTTCTCAATTGGTTCAAATCATATCTCAAAGGCAGAAGCTTTGTTGTCTCCATAGGTTGAAATAAATCTTAGCTAACTCCCATTAGCTGTGGAACTCCTCAAGGATCATTTCTTGGACCACCACTATTCAGTCTCTAATCTCTTGCTTCAGCATCATTGATGTTCAAACTGAAGCCAATAAAAAGACTAATTTATAACACCGTAAATTGTGGAGACTCATCATCTTCATTGTTACTTAACAACAATAGTAGGCAAAGAACGTAAGGGTTTTCTTGCGTACAATAGTATACAATTTCGTGAAATATCATATGGACAAGATCAGTGTTAATAGGCTGTGCCAATCCATCCATGTGAATTTTTTTTTTTTTTCTTGAACCCCACTTTCTCAGTCACTGCATAGATAACTTAATCATCAGAAGATTTGACAAAAAAATATGAAAAACTTGGTCTCTTAATCTCAAAGCTGAGTTTCAGTAATAGGCAGCACAGCTGTGTTCCCCCATAGGATGCCCAAGTGTTTGCAAGCTAAATGTGATATACTTTCTCTTCAGTAAGTTCTGGGTCCACCTAAAGCTCTATTTCCAGCAGGACATAGCCAAAAAAAAATCGTAAAGGAGAGTGCCCAGGAGTCCTGAACCAAATCAGCTGAGTCTTTTTGGCACAAATGCACATCAGCTTCTCAACTCCCCCTGGATGTCCTTGCTGCTTTACCTACTTTATTTCTAAGACTGAGTTTAGCTATCCAGCAGAGGAAATTCCATTCATCCATCTGAATACTGATACTACTTTCAGCAGTTTATACAAGAATATCACTCTTTCTGTGAGAATTGGCACATAAAACAACTGTGACAGCAGTGACTACCAGCTCCCAGATCAGACCAATGGAGATAAGAAATGCTGCATCACTACAAAGCAGAAGTATTGGGATTTTTGTTTTCTATAAAAATCATATAATCTTATTGCAGTGAATCAAAATGTGTAATTATTTCCCTTTATAGTTTTGTTTAAATGATAAAATTGATTCCCCAAGATTAACTTAGAGAAAGGACTTAGCTAAGCTGCAAATAGCACGTAACTTGAACCATAACTGAACAGTGCTCCAAAGGATGGGGTCTAGCTCAGTGGCTACTAGCCTAGCAGCAACTGGAACAACCAGTTTCTACCACCCCAACGCCCCAGTCAGTTATCCGAGCATCAGTTGATGGTCCCAGTGGTGGTAGATTGGAATTTGGTCTGTCCTCATTTTTAGTTTCTGATGACATTTAACTAGCAACATCTAAAATGAAGATACATGGACTCATTTTACCAGAAATTATGTAATGTAATGCTAATTAGCACCATAGGTTAGCCCATCTGCGATGGACTGGCGACCTGTCCAGGGTGTACCCCTGCCTTTCGCCCAATGTGAGCTGGGATAGGCTCCAGCA
>JBAMYA010000012.1:6631572-6645340 GCA_037176975.1 Arrhamphus sclerolepis
CAAAGTGTTGGTGGTAAAGTTCACATTTGACACTCATACTATTTCAGAATTGAGTTAAATTTATGAAAAATGTCAACACCATTCCTTAACAGGCTAATTGTTTTGTTGTTGTTGTTTTTTTTTTCATTTCATTGAGGTATAAATAATGATTTCAGAAGTTCTAAGGTAATTTTAAGAACCACTTTACCACCAACACTTTGTTTATTGGTCCATTAATGGCAGATTTGGACAACTAGAACTTGGTTAAAACTAAATAATTTTAAATGACTAAATAATGACTAAGCCTAAGAGTTTGTAAAAAGGAGTCTACATATCCTATTGGCTACACCTGTACATGAAAAAACATTTTATGTAACTGTTGGTTCTTTTTTCTCACTTTCTTTTTCCACCAGCACTCTAAATATTAAATGGGTGTGTTCAGAAAAGAAGTGGGAAATTATAATTGATTGTGTGTCATCAATTTAAGCACATTGGGCTTGACTATAATTATGACTTATGTGGTAAACAGATCACACATTATGGCAAATTATTGCAGAAAGCAGGTTAAATTCAGATATTGCTTTGTATAAGTTGGCTAGTATAATATAATGCATCATGTATGCGTGGTTTGTGACCAAGCAGCAACCATCCCACTTCCTGATTGAAGCCATTGAGGAACTATTTTTGCAGTTCCTTGACTGAGTACTGGCTGGCTCCAAAACAGCAAATCCCCATTGACATCCATGATAAAAAAGTCCAACTTTGCAGCAGAATTAAACATATTTACAGCCCAGTATGACAATTAATTTTAGTCTCTATAGTTAGATTTTATATCCATGACATCCACAGCATTCTCAACACAAATTTTCTTTAAAATATTACCATGATTGTTTTTTATTCACATCTCAGAAGTCAACATAATGCTAAGTGTTAAGTCGCTAAAAAAATGATAGCAACAATTGCAAGCTTGCAGTCAGCATGCCAAATTACATCCATGCATCTGATTGGTCAGCTTTATTGTACATAATATAAATTTATCTGGTGTGGGACAAAAAGATTCCCCTTCATACAGCTGTCATGGATGTAATATTTAACGATAGATGAAAAAACAAACAAGCCAAATACTGTTTTTGTACCATGCTGTAAATGTGTTTAATTCAGCTCCAAAGTTAGCACTTTTAACTTGGAGGTCAATGGAGATTTGCTCTGTTTGGAGTGGTACAACTAAACATACTTCCTGAATAGGGTTCAACCTGGAAGTGGGATGGTTGCTGCTTGGTACAAACCTGTTGGTCACGTGACCAGAAAGTTTGTCCAGTTATGTACAGTTGATCTGTGTGACACCACCTTCCACCCCTTCATACCTCCTTACAGGCCTTTTAGAGGATGTTATTATTGTCCAGTATGACTTTGTGATGGTTTCTCTGAATTTAAATGTGGTTTTGGAGTCCTTAATGTGCAGTGATGTTTTAGTGTACCATCTTTATGCATTTATCGTTAACTGTGAAGCTGTGTACCACAGATATTGCACAGTCTGGAGTGAGACTGCATTGGTCTTGTCTGAGAACAGAATGCTACGTGAGTACATGGAGGTCACCCATGTACTAAACCACAGGAAAGATCAATACTTTTCACATAATGGGGATGAGCTGCAGCAGCACAGAAGGAAATCTGTCCATCAGGCACCTGCATACAGCTTCACAAATAACAAGCATTAAAACATATCTCATAAAGACAGGTGTCTGGCTGCGTGATATATAAATAACCAATACGTAATTCAAAATGGCTGACAAATGAGGTGGTAAAGCAGATCATTTGCATAGCTATTATTTTAGCTCTGTCTGGACTCATCATGAGATAAATATCGCATATGTCAAATAGCGAAAAACTAAGCACAAAGAACTAAAGAAAACAAAAGGTTTGAAACCAGTGAAAAAAGATTAATTTTAAATCAAATGACTTAAAACCCTACAGCACAGTACCAAGTTTAAGATCTTGACAATGAACAAATTATTTATAATTTTTGGTCACTGAAAAATGAAAAAAACAGGAATAAAAATTAAAATAAAATTTAAAAAAAAGAAGAAAGAAGTAAAATTAAAATAAAATAGAACATTTCTTGCATTGCTTACATTTCTTGCAATAAAGTACAAGGAAAATAGTCATAAATGAAAGTGGATATTACTTATTGCTAACCGAGCATGTTTATGTGGTTGGTGAAAGAGAAACATAAAGGCTGAAACGCTGAGTACTGATGTTTGTTTTAACAGTAAATTTCTAAATTTGAAGATTTCCTGGCAACCTAAGGCAGAAAATATGTATTCATGATACATTTAAAAGTATACAAGGATTCCATAAGTAAATTAGATTTAAAATGAGATAAATAATAATGTCACATTTTCAGATCTAAGATTTGAAATCTTGGCAAGAACACATCTGTTCTTGTGCATGGAGGAGTGGAGTGACCACCAAAACCAGAAAACCCAGACTTTTCATTCCTTGTAACTCAATCACTTTTACTTCCATGACACACAAAAGCTTCTTATGGTTTAAATACTTTCACAGACTCCAATTACAAATCCAACAACCTGAACATGGATTTATGCAAAGCAAAAGAAACATGAGCTGAATTGCTGAATAAAATTATAACAAGACCATTATATGGAAATAGTACCAGGAATAAATCCGATTCAGATTTATGAATAAATCAGACAGAGCACAACATTATTTATACCCAGCATAACATATAATGACAGTTGGAGAATCAGAAGGAGTGTATTGTTAAGTGTACTGTTTCCATTTAGGGTGATATTAACAGAGAGTCCTATTCATTGTTGTAAAGATGTGGTTCATGATTTTTTTAGTTTTTATTTTAATGTAGGGTTTAATAATGCCCCCAAAGCTGCCATACAACCATCACTCTGGAGCTACATCCAAACATCGATCATCACTCATCCAACACAACTTAAAGAAACAGGCGGGATTTCCCAGGAGGCTTTTCACCGTCAGCTGCAGAGACGGCCATGGCACAAGACCAGCTGCAAATGTTGAGTGTCACTATCTATCTTAGCCTCACAGGATAAGGAAATATCAGTCGGTGAAAACATCACAGTCCAGACAGGGAAAGCTCCAAACAGCGTGTAAATCAAGCAGCAGCGCTGACAGCAACATCACAGACTCACGCTGATGTGGCAGAGCACACACAGAGAGAAGTTTCCATGAGAATGTCCTTGAGGACCCTCGCTTCACCAAGATTTGTGTTTTGACAGTTGGTTCATGCACTGGTGGAGGAGTGCATAACCAAAAATGAGCCATAGGTTGTCCTCATCCAGTAGGCGGGACCAACTGTTGCTGCTTAAACTGCATCTGTTTGCAGTTGGTTAGTGCTACAACCAATCAGAGCAACAAACAAGGATACGTATTCAGAGCAACTAGTCAACTAGTCTAGAAACTAGTTAACAGGAGAGTGTTGTGAAGAAGAGTTTGATGGAGAGACACCATATATTGCATCAATATCTTTGAAAAACAGCTAACATTACACAGATACGCATAATCATGTTCACATAACATCTTGAATAGCTTCCTTTATCCTGAGAACAAGTTTACCAGATGTCTCACCATTTATAAATTAGATGAGCCTCATCTACCACAATCCCTAAGAGATTGTCACATAAATCTTTAGTTAACTGTTGATGTCAAAGCTGATTCAAACTACTGCTGTTTAACATCCAGACTACAAAATCTCAGCTCTGCTGTCATCTCGATAAGGTCTCTCAGAAACTCTCTGCAAGGATAAACTGATCTGATTGGCTCCCCAAACCCTTTGGGCTTAAATAACAGGCTTCAATGGAGGGTAGCTAGATGGACCTGCTGAGCAAATTGAAATCTGCTAGCGGTACATCTAGATTTCTAGGAGAGTGGGTCTTAATGTTAAGGGGAAAAAATAACATCAGATGAACAGCTAAATATACATTTATGACCATGTCTTTACATACTTAGCAAACATGAAGCCACTATGAAACAAAACTATATTGGTATAGTTTGAGAATGAATACAGGAAATAGCTACTTCAGGTACTTGTTACTAAAGTTATTGAGTTGGGGATGGAGAGTACTTGGGACTGGATTACTAAGATCCTGATTTGCATGTATTCATTTGTGCACAATCTGGGGGCTGGACCACAGTTTGTGGGTGATTTACTAAGAGTGATTGTGCAAATGGTGGCAGGTGCAGACATGGTGGAGACACCCTATTTAAATGAGGTTTTTACATGTTTTTTTCTGGCCTGTACAGCTTCACCAGTACGATCCAAACAATGGAACTTGCTCTTCAGGATTCAAAAGGTTCGTGCCACAATATTCCTTGTTGTATCTTATTTTCTGCAATGGTTGGGTTGAGAACAGGTGTCAGGAGGAAGGGGGGTATGCATTATCACCTTAAAAGCATATGAATGAATATGACACATGTTCTTGTGTTTAATGTAATAACTAATTTCACAAAGATTTCACAAATTGACCCACCTACAAGCCAGCCATCTCCAATCTCGCAACTTGGAAAACAGAAAACTGTTTCTCAGAATAAAAGAATCATGCACTGGTCTGGGATATTTTGCCACAATGTTGGTAATGATGCCTTTGGCATCACAAATGCGGTGCACATTCCAGCTCCTATCACTCTTAAGAAATTAGGAGACTGCACTAAAAAAAATAAAAGGTAAAAAAAACAAAACAAACAGTCTTGTTTAGTCTCATTCAGTGACTGCCAAGTCTGTGGAAACCTAATCACCTTGGCCATCAGGTGCCACATGACGTTAGAGACTTCTTACAGCACATCTGAAAAATGGGATCGGGAGCTCCCATCTGTAACAGTTACTGTGCGCTGGAATGACACAGATGTAAAAAAGTTTTGGTAGGTTGTGTGACGTGGTGAGTGACACAAGTGCTGAAAATCTTAGCTGCAGGTATAAGCTAAATCTTCAAAGAAACAGAGTGCAGTAATCTAGTTTTTGCATGAGGGGGATAAATACAAGGGTGATGTGCTTTTTGGAGCACAGGTGCCTTATGCTTATTTGAACTCAGTAGATTTGAAGGTTAGTGGGGTATATATTTTTTATGTGATAGTGGAGACATGGTTCCCCACAATCAGAAAGTTGGAGAACAAAATCGTGTTAACGTTTATTGTGTTTTATACTGTAAAACATCCATGAGTGACCTGAAAGGCGCTACAAATACAATGTATTATTATTATTGTTATTATAAAATGAACCACAGTGGTGACTTCTATAAGGGGGGCAAGAAAAATCATAAACGTTGGAAAGCCTCCAAAGTAACTCATCTGTGCCTTTTGTACCTTTCTTTTGGAGGATGTAAACCTGGTATGGTACACTTAAAGGTCTCACATTATACTTTTCCTGACTTTTGAAGGTTTATAATTGACTTGAAATGCAATATGTCCAGTTTTCAAGTCATCAGGTTATCATTTTAAGAGATGAACAACTGATTTGGTAGTCAATAAAAGTTTTCAAAGTGAAGGCTTACTTTTTGGAACCGTGAAATTACTTTCTGCTTATTGCAAATAGAAATTGCATATGCATGGTCCTCTAAAGTCCAGGAGCAGATCAAGCCAGTACATGCATCTATCCCTACTGAACCACCAGACGAGCCATGCCTGTTGAACATACTTAACCCCATTTGGTCTGGAGCGCAACTGCTGCCAGAGCTATAAAGAACATTTGATGAGTTGTGTTCCATTTATTTATTTTTTCCCTGCATTTTTAAAGGATATAATAATAGCTTATATATGACAGAAGGAAGGCTAGGAACAGATGAGCATGGGTTTTGTTGAAATGTTATTAGCATTTTAATAAACAAAGAAAAATGGTCATTACAGGACCTGAAATTGTTTCTCTATGGGGAAGCTATACTCTGTTAACCTCAGTTACACTGTTAACTCTAAAGTTTTGTGAGTTCTTACAAAGAAATGAGATTAAAACAGTTGAATCCCATCAACCAGCAAAACACTCTGCATGGATTTAATGCATTATCTCCGCCTGAAGGAAGCTTTATTGCCAGTGTTCTCATAGATGACATGCACCCTGATCCATAATAATGATTGCTGCCTGTTGTGGCAATTATTGGTAGATGAATGCAGGCATGTATTAACCCCGGGAGTCTACTGCAGAGGCACAAACAAACACATATTATTTTAAGTGGCATTAATAGGCAGACCTGTGGTTCTTTCTTCCCCTCCTGTATGCTCAATTTAATTTTGTCCACTAAAAAACACCTCCTGCAGGGCCTGCGCTTATTTTATGTGCTGATGTATGAACACTGACGTAGTGTTGCCTCCGAGATCACATGATGATGAGTTGAACTTTGATTAATTCACACTCAGAAATAAAATTAGAACTGTGTCTCCCAGAATTAAGCTTTTGCTCTCCCAAGCTGTCTTCTATTAGCATACAGAGTTATTTCCTCTCCCTGCTTCTTCTGATGTGCCACTTGGCTCTTGCAGATTTTGTTTCAAAGGCTAGACCTGAAAGCCTCTAAAAAAGAGAAGTTGGATCAGAAATGATTTCCAATCAGCTGCCCAAGAAGGCAATGTATGCATGTTCATTGGAAAATGAATGGAAATTTTAAAGCAGATGATAAAGGATACATATTATACCCCTTTTTGATTTTCTGCTCTTTTTTCCCCAAAAGTTGATGCAATCTCTTGACATCAGACATCATTATGTCACAGATATTTGATGTGAAGAGATGTGGATAGGGTCGGCTTCCGCTCACACGTAGTCAGTGGAAGCGTCAAATGTTTCCACTCAAAACTGTGGGTTTGTAGAGCTGCAGTGGAAGCATTGCTCCAGTCGAAAGTTGAGAAAAAGTTTCACGGAGCTGCACAAGTACCAGCAAACCAAATCGCAGCTTCACACCTGGTGCTATAGCCAATGAAAACTATTTGGTCCGCCGTGTGCCGAGTCATGGTCTGCTTTCTTTAAAGCATCTAGAGACGACTTGTTTGTACAGAAATATATTACGTATCTAATTTTATGACCACCTTTTGCATACTTAAATCCTATTTTTTCATCAGTGCTGCTGCTGTAACAAGGAAATTTAAATTAGTAAAAGTCTTATCTCAACCTATGCCATAACAACATACATCTGAGGTTCAGCAAATGTTATATGATTTGAAGTTGGGTGGAGAGAGTTTGTAATCTGAGTACTTCATTGATGTCATGTCAGGGGTGGACCACTTTTTTTTTTTTGAATGACATTTCTGGATTTCTGGAGGTGTCAGGGTGTGATAGGTTCAACATTCACAGCCATTGAGAGGGGGATGTAAACATGCAAATCACACCCATGGCTAGAGTGCCAGTTGCTAGGTGACCAAAAAAATAAAAAATAAAAATAAAATCAGGATGTGTTTCGTAGATGTTAATGAACTTGAAGTTGTAGATTTTTCATGCTCGCTGTATCTTTTTTACCTGTCAAAAAGCTCCAGCTTTAGTTGCATTAATGATGAGGAGGAGATGAATTGCAGCAAAGAGGAAGTCTCCGTGATATCCTCAAACAAAGAAAGGAGCTGGGGAAGGTTGAGGCTCACCCAGGAGCTGCAGCTGTACACTGACAATCTCATGTCTACTGAAGACTGAACTGGGAGCCATTTGACAGGTTTTTGGGGAGAAAAATACCAATTTTTTTTTTTTCCTGGGAAAATATACATCACCTTTCTGCTGCATTTTAAGCACACCTGTTTGGCTAAGGTTGTAGGTTTCTTTTCACACCAAAGCTTTCCTGTTTATGACCTTTTATGTCTCTTGTCATGTCACATCCAACCCAAATATGGCTCTTGAAAATCTTAGAAACACGACCACTGTTCACATTCTAATGGATTTTTATTTATTTATTTATTTATTTATTTATGCAGTTTGCAGATAGTTTCACAGTTGCTAAAGGCCCCTAACTAAAGTTTTTCTTGGTGTAAGCACGGAAAAGTACACAAAGGCTCGACTGTACAATGTTGCTTTAAAGCGGACACATATGGAAATGTATTTTTTTTCTTTTTATTTTGTGGTTGGCAGTAAATAGTCGGTTCCTCAAAGTCACCAACCTCTCCAAAAACATGTCTTTCAGCAAGTCCTTCAGATAATCAGGGCATCACAGTCCCAGATCAAAGTTCAGTTATTCAGCTTCCCAATTATTATTTCAACCCAACTTCACATCATGATGCCTTTGCTGTCCCTTGGGAATGTTTTCTGCAAAGCTGTATGACTGATCTATGAAGAGGCACATGCTGCAGGAGAAGTGGTCAGAGTGCGCTTCACTGCGCTGATCTATAAATATGCTGTAATCACCCTCAAATATACGTCTCTCAGATCTCATACCCAACAAGCTGGAGCCTGAAAACTGCTCCTTAATAAAAAAGAAGAATAAAAAGCAAACAGTTATGCTTCAGTCGTGAGAATATGTTTGATTTTCCATCCAACTATCCGTTTATTTATACCCATTTCATCCTCTTGAGGGTTGAGCGTGGCCTGGAATCTATCCCAGCTTACTTTACATTCCAATTTACTTAATGAAAGCTTGATTAATTACAGTGGCACGACTTCTCTGTTTGTTTAAGTTCAGCTCCATAAAAGAAATAACAGGTCCATATGTTCATTATCATAATTAACTATGAAAAGCAAGATTTTCCAAGTAGAAAAACAACAGAGATGCAAACATGTACATGTTACACTGGACATTTTTGCTACTTTTGGAAGAGGCATCTGCTGGCAAAGCCATCTTAGACGTCACCCGCAGGTTTCTAAAGAGTGATTTCAACGCTATGGATGGACAGCATGTTGGCAGGAGCTGACTCCTACCAACTCTGGTCAATCTAAAGATGGACAAGTGGGCGGAACAAATACTGGAAGTCATGTCTTCCTTACCTCCGTTACCACAAGAAAGTTATCTTAGCTTTGCTCATAATAACCTATGATGCTAACCAATGTGCTTTACATTCATTTGGATCCATCAGTTTAGCAAATCGGATGTAGCCCTTTGGTCTGTGAGGACTGGATTGCATATATGGTAACAACATGTTTCAAAGTGAAAAGTTACAAAGCAGTGCAAGTCCTCTCTTTCCTTGAAAAAAGAAAAAAAAAAACAACATTTTATTAAATGAAGCAAGTCCAAGACTAGGATTTGATTTCTGGTGATTGATGCTGTGCATGCAGAAGAGCAGATGTGAACCTCAAGTGATCTGCATATTGTAAGCATGCCGACATGCCTGCATGTGTGTTTGCATACGTGACAAGTGTGCACGATAAGGAGACGTGCAGAAATGTACGAAACCAACCACCTGCTTCTGTGGAGTCTTACACACAAGGAAGACGGAGATCAAAAAGGCAGATCGGCAGACTTGATCTCCGTTTGACTGTTTCATATTCTGTTTCATCCTCCGCCCCCGACCGCTTTCCTCTCTCGTTCCTGCAGTCCTGCTCCTCTTCTCTTATCTGAGGAATGTGGCCATGAGCCTGCTTTGATCACCAGTTTTGCTCATGTTCACAAGTGCCATCAGTGGAGTTATGAGTGACTGTCTGGAATTGAACAAATGCAGCTCGGTGCCTTGATGGCTCACTAGCAAAATTAAGACTTGATGATACCGTTACGGTGATGTGACTCGTTGTTATAACAGAAATACTGAACATACGAAACCACAACTGGAGGAACTAGTACGACACGATAAATTTAAACTCACATAAGACTCATAGACAAGAAGAGTAAGTGCACTCTCAGGTGAAATTATTGTTACACTGTTATGTTATGTAGCAACAGCTGTATTGAAGTGGTCATTAGGAAATATAACGTAAAGGAAAAATATTAAAACATTAAAAAGAAAATTAAAGTATTATAAAATAGATTTATATATACTGTTACAAAACATTTCATTGGAATGTTGGGAAATGTCAACTTTTTGGGGGGAAAGGATTTAATATGTGTCATTTAATATTTGAAATATAGTATATTAAGGCTTTAAGCACAAGCACGAAACTATTGCCATTGTCATATTGTCTGCAAAGCTTTAAAGAAGACAGGTGGATTTAATTTTATGTGCTATAATAATAAGCTATAGTGATGTCAGGACCTTTGTTTCAGTGGTAAAACTAAACTTACCAATAAAGAATTGTAGAAGATTTTTTTTTTTTTTAATCTTGATTGAAATGATGATGGCGAAAATGCTATATGCTATAGGGTCCATTCACCAGCAGATCCCAAACAGCTTTTGATCAGAAATCTTATTGCACATCCATCAAATAAAATTTGTTTAACCTGTAAGTGAAATTATCGTTCTAGGTTGTTTCTCTTGGCTCAGACGTTGTTGCTTGTGATGCAGCAGGTGGCATGACTACAGGTAACTTCTCATGTGAGCTAACTCAGAAAGGAACACGAGCCCTCGATGCCACCCTGAGGATTTAACCCAACAGCTAGACCAAGGACCACACAAGTTATAATACCGAGCAGGCAAGAGACGTGTTCCATCAAAGTATACCAAAGTTCATTTTTATCTCTATTTAAAAAAAACACAATTTAAATGCGTCAGGCTAAAATTTGTCTTTCTTGCGCAGAACACAACATCGTTCAGGGATGGGGGCCTTCGTGCTCCCTGTGAGGGAGGGAAGGAGTGAGGGTAACCACCTAAAAATAGAAGCACCTAAACACACACACACACACAAGGGCAAAACCAAAAAAAAGAGAATCATCAGTGAGGTCCTCAGCACCTGAGTTAACAGAAAAAGATGGTTATTGAGAGATCAAAACTATACTAAACTCAAAAAATGGTCACTCATGAAAGAAAACTGTTATAAAAACAAACATAATCAAAATGTTATTCAAGTGCAATTCCCTGGACATCCAAACAAAGAAATAATATTAAGAAAAAAACAATTAAGGAAAAAATACAAAATAAACAACTAAACAAAACCAAAACTCTTTGAATTAGTCTTTGAGAAAACAGGATGTGAAGTCCGGACCAAAACCGGACTTCAGAACACCACAAACAGGTCAGCTTGTTCTGCATCCAGAAGAAGCAGTAGTTTGTTGTATCCCCACACACACTTCTACGGTCCTTCCTTTTAATAGCGCAACATATATGAAAAAAAAAAACAAAACAATAAAAAACAGGACAATCACACAGAGGGAGTGGGAACTAAAATGAATGCTTGCCCTGCTGCACTTGGACTGCCTGCCACCACGCTCCTGAGCGGTTATCCTTTTATCAAGCAGTAATGATTGGCGAGTGATCTTGTATCTTTCGTCTTGGGCATCAGATGCTGCCCTGCTTCTTTCGTGGATCCCAGATCTACTCAAGGAAAACACCTGCTGGCTCCTGCTAAGTTTAGCCTGATGAACACTTTTTAAAAAAAAAACAAAAAAAAAACACTAGTTATGTATGTTGGTCCACTGTTTTTAGGATCATCTATGAATGTAAACAGCATCACTGACATCCTCATTCACCAGCTTTGAACTTGGCTGACATTTTTTGCCAAAACATGACCACGTCCTTAACGGTCATGTTTAGGCAAAAACTTGTTTATGAATGCTGCCCTGATGAGGAGAGACTTTTTAAACATCACTGACTCTGTTAACCTCTTGCAGTCAATTTTCGGGGAGAATTTATGTTTAAATGTTATTTTTAATGGACAGGATGAAATAATGTTGTGTTAAACCATCGTTTCAGCCATTAAGTAGAGTTGATACACGCTGGGTTACTGACTCATTGACTCAAATGACTAAAAAACCCAATTTGCTTTGGTGAGTGACTCATAAACTTGAGTCAGTAAAAGGATTCGAGTTTCTTGTCACTATTTGTTAGTATTGCAGTTAAAATGTGAGATATGTTCATAATTGTGTTGTAGGTTGATTAAAGGTGCTTTTTATGGCCTCTATTTTTGTGGTTGTTCTCCTAAAAAAATTTTCAATTAATTTGCTATGTACAAAGAAAAGAAAATTTTTGTCTGGAACTCTGAAGAGGTAATTAACCGCCATTTGTGTCTCACTTGAGCTTAGACAGCAGCAAATGGGGATCCTGGCTGAAGTCCAATGTAAATGTGCCATTGTATAGGATATAATAACATCCTAGGAAATGAGAAAACAAACAAATAGACAACATCCACTGGACCTGATGACCATCCTCAATGTATTCATTCTGCATCTTAATTAAAGTCACAGAATCTGCACGCAGAATATTTTCCCCTTCTTTTAAACAGCAATCAGCAAGAATAAAGTTGTGTTTACAGGCGCTCATTAGTGGGGCCATTTTGTCAAGCAGTTCCAAGTTGTTGTTTAAAGTGAGCTTTTTGGTGTCTCTTGAAGTTGGAGGTCATGGCGGGCTGCTCTCTAATTGGGTGTCAAGAGGATTCTAAATATTTTCACACCCACACAACGATCATGCACACACAAACTCCAACACACACAAACACATGGAAGAACTACATCCTGGTTTAATTGGTCAAATCGGCTTTCCTGGCCAGTAGTGAAAAATCATAAAGCCCCCATTCCCACGCAAACACAGACAGGCAGACATGCACACATATCATATAGATGTATAGTAGGAGCTCCTAATAAGGATTTGTCAAGCCTGTGCATCTGCAGAGCAGTGGAGGAGAGCAGGACTTGCTGCTCCAGAGACAGGCTGCTGAACTGATTCAATAATGGCCATAAGAAGAGAGGGACAAAACACCAACTCCTCCCAAATAGTTTCAGACTTATTATCTATACTTCATAACTTTAACCACTAATGAATCTGTAAATCACATGAAACTCAAAGCCTTGTATCTGGCCCGAGAGAGGAGAGTGTGCAAACACATTCATATGCATTTCTGAGGACATTTCAATGCAACCGCGCATTTCATTTGGACATTAGAAAAGATGAATGACGGAGGTGGAGAGCAGCTGGTTTATGTCAAAGTCATGATTTCGCAAAAGATTTTGGGACAAAAGATTGTCTAGGATGATTTTTGTAAAATAAACCCTTTTTTTAAATGCAAGAAAATGTGATTTTAGGACAAAAAGCTGAAATGATACAAAACTAGCAATTTTAGGACTGTTGTAATTTTGAATTAAAATGTTGCAAAAAGTTGATATTTTCAAACAAACAAAAATAATTTTTTGTGACATTTGTGATTGTATTTCAAAATGTGTTTTTGTTTTGTTTTTTGCTTTCACAAAAACAGTAAATTATGTTGTTTTTATTTTATTATTATTTGTGGTCTTACAAGGAAAAAAAAACTTTCAATTTTAGTACAAAAGTACAAGTTTAGATTTTATGATTAAAAATGATATATTTTGAAATTTGCCATTTTACAACAAAATTAGTGTATTTACAAAAAAAGATAATTACACAAGAATCAAAAAAAGGGATTTTGGTACAAAAGCCTTAATTTTACAATAAAAGTCACACCTTCTGAGAAATGTGAGATCTTTTGACAAAAATTCAAATTTCAAATTTATTTTATAACCAAGTCCTGAAGCTGGTGGGAGATCTGGCAACATAGATGATTGAGAAAATAAATAACTGTCCCTTTCATGGTAACCATGGTGATGATGTGGCCCGACCCCTGCTGTAAATACACTGCAAATGTTGCTTTGAATGTGCTCAAACTAGTTCATACCAACCTGTCTTAGATGATGAGAAGTATTTTGTTTTGTTTTTTTTAAACCAGGCACATATATACACATATTTCTGTGCGCACACACACATAAAGGCAATGCACACATGCACACACACACACACACAAACCACATGAAAA
>JBAMYA010000012.1:6645440-6672181 GCA_037176975.1 Arrhamphus sclerolepis
CATGACTGACCACTAGAAGCTCCAAAAGTGACATTTTAACATGGGGATTTCCGCTGCCTTCCATTTACTTCAGAAGTCGGAGCTGGGAATGGTGTCACAGCCTAGTATTCAGCATTCCAGTTGCAAAGTGGAAAAAAGTTGCCACCCACCATTCAATGGGAAGAAGTTGGAAAAAAGGCAGCAACATCTACGAAAGCGATTTTCGCCCTTGCTTTGTCCAAATATAAACAACTATGAGGCTATTGTTAGCCATTGTTAGCATGCCCTAATTCGCATACCACATGAACAATGTAAATAACACTATACTAGCATTTCCAGAAGTCAAACAATTCTATGCTGATTTACTGCCAAAAACACTAATCAGAAGTGCTAATAAACAGAAAATTAAAGAAGCTTCTACTATTTACACTCGGAGCAGCCATCTTCGATTGTTAACTTGGGGGTGGTGAGGATTCTCTGACTCCTTGTCTCCAACAGCTTGTCTTTGCTGTTAATTGTAATAAGAAAGCACTGTAACCAGTTCTGGGTTGACCTGCAAAGATTTGTGGATGGAGTTTAGCAAATAAGCATGTAGAAGCTGTCTTCATTCCCATTTGTATGATGTAAGCCTGGGGTAACCAGAGTGAGCTTGGACTATTTCCCTTCAAGGTTGACAAAGTGGACCATTAGTGAAAGGGTAGTGAAACACAGTGAAGCCTCATCAGCTATCCATTCCTTAGTAGACTGGTTAGTTACTCAATCACCTAGGTCGCTACCTGTTGTTCAGTTGCCGAGGGCTCAGTAAACCCATAGTAACCTATGAATCCTGGTGGAGCTTTGCTTTTTCCTTGTTTCAGCTCCGCCAGTACTTATTTCAAGTTCTGCTTTATTAGCAATGTCTGAAAAAGCATGTAAGGATAAATTTGACCTGGCTTCCAGGTCTGCTCATTCCACCCAACGGCCCATTTTTGGATTAATCAGGGTAGGACAAAACAAGGCAACAAAGCAAAGGTTTCAAAAGCAATTTCAGAAAAAAGTCTGATGTCTCATGGAGGGGGGGGGGTCCAGTTTTTTTTTTATATATGTAGGTTTTCAAAGAAGTTTCCATACACTGCTAAAAATAAGGGTGGGGGTGGCAGGAGGAAATGAATTTAGTTTTAATTGATTGTGTTGCCACTTGACACTAACTGCTGCTTTGCATGTTGCTTTTAATCAGTTTAGAAAACATCAAGAGCTTGTGACCTTGAGTGACATTGTACAATATAGAGTCCCGTATGTTGTGATAACCACTGCTATGGCTACAACTTGACCCGCATTTAAACAAGAGGTTGTTTACCATGACTAAATCTGTCCTTTGGCAAACCTAATCACATTGTGACAGTGAATTTAGTTCATGTTGGTGTATTTTCCCATAATCTCATTTGGACTACAGATGAATGTCCCTTACTTTGCTCTTGTTTTGCAAAATAGTTTGCTGTATGTAATTGCATTAGCCAATCACAAAAGGATAAGTTTGGTATGATATGTGAAAAAAGAAGAGCCTGATTTGTTTGTCAACATGAGGACTAATCTTGGTTGCACCGTTTCCCCTCTTAATGAATTGGCATTTCCTGCAGACAAGTCATTCCTGTCCTGTATGCAGTTTTGTCCTGCCTTATTACATTATATGTCCTCCTTGCTACCTTTGATCAGTCATACTGTACCTAATGTAGTGTTTAAGGACATAACAGCATATATAACTGAGCCTAGGAATGTTCTATATAAAATAGCAAAGCACAGACAGCTGGCTCACAGCTCCCCACATCAATGCACAGGCATTAAACCACAGCTCCAAATGAGCTCTGGTTGTGTTACCATGTTCAGCAAAAAGAGGACGAGGAAAAAGTAGTTTAATGTGGCTGCTGACAGCTCACCACATAGGCCAAGGTTAATGTCAGGCTTTTCAAATCTCTGATCACCATGAGACAGTATTTTGAGAAGCCAGACCTTTGACAAGCTTCCTTCTGTTTGAAAAATTGGTTATTTGAATCTCTGAACTAGTGGAGAACTCAATGTACTTTCGAGGCTAGAGATGTACTTCTAGTGCCTAAAAGATGAAGTCTCCCAACATCTCTCATTCAACAGCACTCTACATTGCTTAATTTAAAATAGAAGCTAAGTGTTAAATCTTGTATTAAACAAGCTTAACAAGGTTTTCTTTAAGGGGGAATTGTTAAAGCAAGACCAAAGAATGTAACATTTGCAGAATACTAAGAACTATGATCACAAGGTGCAAGATAATGTCAGACTAATTCTTTTACATCAATAAGTCAGTTAAGACAAGGTGAAAAATCTCAGGTTTTTGATTAAAATTAGCTACCATTATCTTGTGGGCATACAAGTTGTGTCAGCCCGTCTTAACTTTATTGAAGGAACGAAAGTAAGAAGTGCTGCTCCTTCACTGAAAATTGCCTCATGTTAAAGGCACTCTGTGGATGTGTGACTAGACCAGGCCAAACTGCCCCTGGTGTAAGACACAATCTACTGCACAGTAACCGCCCCTCCCCCAAACACCTCGACACTAGCCATATCCCATGGTCACAACAGTAAATGGAAAAACTTAAAATACAGTGACAGTGCCAAGGTTAATGTCAGGCTTTTCAAGTCTCTGATCACTATGAGACAGTATTTTGAGAAGCCAGACCAGGTCAAACTGCCCCTGGTGTAAGACACAATCTGCTGCACAGTAACCACCCCTCCCCCAAACACCTCGACACTAGCCATATTCCATGGTCACAACAGTAAATGGAGAAACTTAAAATACAGTGACATCATTTTACAGCAGCTAGCAAGATAACTTTTTCTGTAAATATTATTTTCAAAACAATGGTGAAAACATCAAACTGCATTATATTTAATTCACGCTTTTATTTAAATGAAAATGCAGAAAAATGTGGAAAATTTACAGCACCTACTTCAAATGTTGTAACTTTATAGTGGTTCCCTCTCTTTATTTGGGATGCCAGATATCTCACAGCAGTCAGAGATGGCTTTTGACATACTGGCAAGCATTTTGTATATACACATAACAATCAAAAGCCAATGGGAGACCACCAACCACTCACCAATTTGTTCTTGAGCAGTCTTTGAGCTTGACAACGAGCAAATCATCTGTAACATCATGAAGAGAGAAAGCTGCGTATGATATAAGCAGAACTGGACAAATACTACTGTAACATTATTCAGGTTTCTGAAGATTCAGTTTGAAGCCTAAAGAGCCATAATGGCCAGAGATGATAATTTGAAAATGGGAGGAACAAGCAAGCCTGGTAGCCAGTTGGGACACATCCACTTCATTAGGAAGCATAACATTAATTTTCATTGCTATGCAGATGATACTCAGCTGTATCTTTGCGACTGCACAAAGCTAATCAAATAGCCTGATTAGATGCATGCATTAAAGATGTGAAGACCTGGATGACTGGAAATTCTTTGCTTCTTAATTCAGATAAAACTGAAGTTATTGCAATTGACTCCAAGCACCTCTGGGAGCCACTCTTGAGCTGTACAGTTAATTTATATCAAATTACCTTACCCCAAGGGTCTCCAACTCCAGTCCTCAAGAGCTACCTTAGGTGTGCAGGACATGAATGGATCACCATCAGGTTGTCATCAAGGTCTTCAAATGATCCTTCGGCAAGACAAGTTTATTTGTACAGCACAACACATACACAAGGCAACTCAATGTGCTTTACAAAGGTGAAAAGACATAAAAGCACATTTTAAAGGCAATTAGAGCAATTGATTTTAAAAAGACAAGAATAAAAACATTTAAATGACAGGAGTAAAAGGTCAAAGATTAAAATGATTATCCTTACGCTGCAGTGAATAATAATGTTTTCAGCCTTGATTTAAATGTGCTTACAGTGTGAGCAGTCCTCAGGTGTTTAGGAAGTGTGCTCCACAGGTGAGGAGCATGACAGCTGAAAGTTGCTTCACTTTGTTTGGTTATGGTTCTGGGAACACTCAGTAAATGATGATGACCTGATGGGTCTGGATCATTCATAAGGAACTAATAAATTTTACACGTTCTTTGGTCCAAGGGCTTTATAAACCAGCCAGAATAACCCAGTGTGAAGATCTGTGGACTGGTGTGATGTGGTCCAGTTTCTTGGTGTTTGTAAGGACTCTGGCAGCAGCATTCTGAACCACCTGCAGCTGCCTGATTGATTTCTTGTTAAGACCTGCAAACACACCATTAGAGTAGTCTAATCTGCTGAAAATAAAATCGCTAATAAGTTTTTCTGTGTAACTTTGGTTTTAAGTGGAACAATGATATCAAAAATACATATAACTTTGTAACTGAAATTATTAACAGGGTCATCAACAGGAGCTGGGGGCAGTATTGGAGATGCTTTGAAGGTCTGTGTGAATAAAGTATAAATGCTATCATTAATATAACGCTTTCTGATTACCTCTGAACCACCTTTGTTCCAGTTAGTAAGTGCTAATGTTTGAAACAAACCACAGTTAGGATCTAAAAGGGCAGCATCATTTAGACAATCAATCCAAAAGTTAAAATCTCCAGCAAGAACAACATCATTAAAAATCGATGCATACGATCGAAAGTATTTAGAAAATTCTTGAAAAAATCTTTGCATTGTGTCTTGGTGGGCCATAAATGGTTAAAAATGTTGCTTAACAACAAGACTCTGACTGAAGAGCAACATATTTGGAGTTTGGAGTCAAGCAGAATTGTTCCACTGTTATCTTATAACCATGTTTCAGTTAAAAACATCAAATCTAGTTTGTGCTCATTAATAAAATCATGTATTAAGAATGATTTGCCAGCCAAATACCTGACATTTAAAAGAGTTAAATTTAATGTGTTAAAAGCTTTATCTTTGCCATATGTTGGGAGACACTGCAGCTGACAGGGAATATTTATAGAAACTGATGGTGTCCTGTTTCTTGGAGGTTGAACCATTCTTTTTGTTTTCCTTTCATTGATCGAGACACAAATCACTGAAGCTTCCAGGGCCCCGGCTTTTCCCTGGAGCACCAAGTACTGGACTCCTTGAAGCCTGGACCCAGACCGCATCAGTTGGACGCAGAGCCAGCTGACTGTGCTCTGCTTTTATCAGGACGTGGATGTAACCGTGGAGGGACTGGAGGTGGCCCATCGAGTGGCAAGCCTCGAGGCTGGAATGGTGGAGATGGTTGTGCTCGAGTTTTGGGAGAGAAAATTGATGGGTGGGGAATCAGTTTCCTTTGTGTGTAAAATGTGCAATCTCAAAATAAACTTAAAACATATTTGTGTCCTGATATACGGAAGCCCTAAACAGCCATACAGGCACACATTTTATTTCTCCCATTTCCCCATGATAACGAGATAACTCCACCATTTTCTTGTGATAACGACTTATTTTTTCCTCCGTTTTCCCGTGATAATGAGATAATTAATTTGAGATGTCAAGAAAACTAAGAACAAAAGTCTCTGCACACTTAGATTGCAAACAATTGTATTTTTCACCAAGCTTTCGGTATATCGACCTTCATCAGGGCATTGCAATGCCCTTGAGATCTCAAATTAATTATCTCGTTATCACGAGAAAATGGCAGCGTTATGTCGTTATCACGGGAAAATTATCTCGTTATCACGGAAAAACGGGGGAAATTAAATGTATATATGTATGCCCCTTTAGGGCTTCCGTTCTGATATAATTTTAAGCTATAATATATACAATTAATTTCCTGTGCAGCTTAACTGTTTCTAGGAAGACCTGTTTGAATGTATAAAGATAGTATAAATGGCATGTTCACATGTCCCACTTCTACTGTGACAAAATGGCATCACAAGCCTTGCCGATTAAGGGGTTAGTCAGTCAGAATAGTTTTTTCAGTGACTCTTTAGTAAACAGTTTTTAACACGGCTTCAAAACTTTTTCCTTTTTTTCGCATTCATTCAAATATTTTTCCAATATTTGAAAGTGTAATTTCTACATATTGCATCTTTAAAGGGAACGTTACTGTGAACTAACTACTGGGCTCAGTCAGCCTTGCTGAATGATAGACAAAGGCCTCAGATGTTAGCATTTAAGCCATTAAAAGAGAGGGCTCCATCAATTAAAACTGTCATAAAAATGCTTTGGCAGGAAATCAATGATTTAGAATACAGGTAACAAGTTCCTCTTAATTGGAACAGGTGCAGCTGTGCATCGCAGCAGAGTCCCCCGCTGCACATGCAAATCCCATTTTGATTGGGATTGTTACTGCCAGAAATAATCACGCCGAGAATGATCTGCTCTCAGCAGTGCCGCATACATTTTAATATGGTAAGGAAGTCACTTGAGGGGAACGTTAATAAAGGAGGTAATCGATAAGGCAATTTAGGCTAAACAGTTCATTTAATCTCACGTGTGGCACAGATAATGACTGCGTTACTGGGAAGAGGGATATGTCTTTCTGGTAACTTTGCATAAAAAGTGAATGCATTTATGAAATAGTTTATTGGCCTAAAGCTGCTTTCCTCTCTGGTTTGACTCACAGTGTAATTGTTGTGTGCTCTTATTGCAGGTGTGTTTGTCATGTGTGGTGAGCAAAGACTTAGAGTAATTTTTAGATGTTAGTGTCACAGCTAGTGAACAGACATTGACAGTAAACCTTCATGAATGTTTTCCGGAAAAAGCAAGCACGTTACACGTATAGCCAGATTCATTTTCTACTTCTTTCAAGATTGAATTGAATCATTATTATCTAACGTAAGATGGTACAATGAAATTAAAAACCCCGTGCGTTTCTCAACAAAATAATAAAATTAGAAGTAAATAAAAGTAAATTATCATATCTAACCTGGTCAGATTACAAACATTCCCTCTCATAAAATGGATCTGGTGGACTTCCTGTTCACGGTCATTTCCACCAGTACGGAATGTCCCAAGCCAGTTGCCAAGAGGTGGGGGGCGGGCTTCATACAACGACTCATACTGGAGCATCCACGAACTATTATTTAAAACAACCAACATGGCTGCTGAATTGTTAATAACACCTTTTATAAACAAGTCTTTGCTTCAAAACTGTCATTCATTGGAATTCGTGTTCTACTGTGTGCCATTTCGGATATGTTTTGTTGATTCGTCTCAGGTTATAGCTTCAAGCTTAGGTTGCATGTTTAATTTCTCTTATTGGTTGTATGCCCATCCAATATTCTTTTCCAAAAATCATCAGACAAATTAAAATTTTAAAATTGACTCATACATTGCAAGATCAGATTTATCAGTCTCATCTGTCCCACAAAGATCCAGACTAAGAATGGTGGCAACACAGTGAAGATAGCCTTGATTTATCTTGGGTATGTTTCAGAGAGCCAAACCTCACAGCACCCTAGAGCTTAATAGGTCATGTAAACTTCAGTAAGTACTGAACCAAATGAGACCAACTCCAATCTCTTTGCTGATAGTCCTGGGTTCCACCCCCTTCTTTCATTTTAAAAATCCACCAAGGACAACAAATCAACAGATTGCATTTCAAGAATGTTTCACAAATTACTGTAAGACTTAGTTAACACAAACTCAAAACCTCTTGGGTTAGAAAAAAGAAGCTAGTACTGTAGTATAAATAATAATTGCATATCTGTGAAGAATCACTTGAGTCTGGATTTGAAAGCCTAGAGACCTCCATAGAGTGGGTCACATGCCCAATATCCAGCAGAAATAAATATGATTACAGCAAATCTCATTTATTCTCATACCATTATAAGAAAGCTTTTTTTTTTATTTTATCACATGTAATTTAATTGTATTAAACTTAAAGTTATGGATTGCTTTGTACACTGACAAGTGAGTAATTCATGGATGTGCATGCAGTGTGCCCTGATTGCCTGCACCATGCTGAGTCAGGAAAACTGCAGGGCGCAAGCCACTGAGCCGTCACGGTGGCGACATCCTTGTTCAATTAGGATGCCTGCTGATGAAGGTGTATGTGACCCCTGCAAAAACAGCTGCAAGTGTTTCTAGTCATTTAAGCATTAGCTTAGTCTGTCGTAAGATTCAAAGGTTTGGATTTGAACACTTCTGCATTGAGCAGTCCCTAAGAGATAACATCAAGGTTAAGTTAAAAGTCAGCCTGGGTCAGACTCAAAAGTCCTCATGCCATCGGATTTCATATTAAAGCTGACTATTAAGCAATCACTGTGAACAGTGGTGGCTGATAAATCTATTCATTTCAACACTGCCAGTAATTCCATCCAGCATTTACCCATTAGATCAACTACAGCCTCAGCTACACATTAGTGTAGAGAGTAAATATATATATATATATATAAATATTGTTCTGAACCCAAGCGGTTGACTGACTGGACAGACCTTGCCATCCTTGGAGTAAAAAATGCTAGTGTGACTAATAATCACAAAAGTGGGGAACTCGAGAGATACCCTGGATGTAACCCAGTGAGATGGAAATGCAGCATATCCTACCAAAGCCTTTAGGAATGGCCCTCTGTAGACATTGTGCATTTTATCCTTCTAAAAGTGTAGGACTGTTGGTTGAAAGGGTGTATTCCTTCGTGCAGCTTGAATGTACACGTGGAAAGTGCAAAAGCTGAACAGTTGTGGCTAATAAATCTATTCATTCAAACACTGCCAGTAATTTCTGCATCCGGCAGAATTACCAATGAGATCAACTACACATTAATGTAGAGAGGCTAGCCATTAGCACGTCTAGGCAACTAGTGTGACTAATAATCACAAAAGTGGGGAAACTCAATAGGTACTGCAAGTTGAATATACACAGACTGACAAGTGCAAAGGGTGTGCCCCCTAGTTCCATAAGTCACACATGCACTATTCAGTCTTCTCTTCCTGTATGTTGTCAGGGCTGTTTGAGGAGTTCAGCTTTGTGTCGCCTTTACACCAAATGTGTCCACCCAAGCATTGATTTAGGAAAAAATTAATTCTCCAGGGGGCAAGCCCCTTCTTTCTTTATGCTGTAATAAATGAACGGGAAAGAAAATCATTTTTTTAAAACTTTTATTTTCATGTATGTTCTGAAGTCTCTTAGAGGGCTGACATAGTTTAAAACGGGATGAAAAGCATCCTTGCCCTGCAGAAAACAATTTATAATGAATATTAATGGAAAGTATTTTTTCTTATTTGACACCATGTTATATCATTGAAGCAAAATTGCAAATGCATGTCACAAAAGTTGAAAAAAAAGCTTTCAGGGGGAAAAAAAAAACCTCATTTCTGATTCAGGATCATGTTTGGTTGTGTGTGCCTATGTTTATATGAATGCATGGCTTTTTTGCAGGGCAGTAGATGTTGTTTGGGCTCAGCAGTGTGGCAGAAGCTAACGGGCCCATTGTGGCGCACTAAAAGCCAGGTTAATGCTTCCCATGCATAATCTGAAAGCTGGGTCAACGACTGTACATATCCTCTCTTTTAAATCTCACCAGCTTGTGTAACATCTTTTATTCTCTGAGTGGCAGCTCTCTTTCTACTGCTGCATACCTCCCCGGCGTCAGCGATAAGCATGTTCCGTTCCGCAGTGGAGGCTAACTGCTGCATCAGGAAGTTTACTACCCTTTTAATTCGAACATGCTCTCACAACTTATCTCCACAATAATATAACACTGCCACTGGTGCTGCAGCAAGAGCAGAATATCATCATTGACTGCTGCATGGATTTTAAATTAGCAGAGCTGTAACTGGCCTCTAAACATGCAATATTTCAGGGTGATGCTTCTTGTCAGCACAAGTAAATCCATTTATCTACCTCCTTTCAACTAGGGATTTTTAAAGAGCTTGGCCATGAATTCCTTAGCTGCATATTATTTATAAAAAGAAGAGGAAAAAAAAACCTTGTTTCTAAAAGGCCGGTTCCCAGTAAAAGGCCACTAATTAACCTGCTATTATTCTCCCAGTTAACCAGAGGCAACTCTTGTATTTCACAGCTTTATGAAAGGTGAAGTCTTATGTTTTGTTGACATTGACAAAATGTGCTTGTGCAAGGTTTTAAATACCCGACAGCCCTAAAAGACATGCAGTATGTTAACCATTAAATGTATCATGGACAGATGTTGGGTCTGAAAATAAACCATAGGGAGGCACCAACGGGCTGGTTTCAAAGTGACTCTGTGAACAGGTAGTAGTAGCAGTACAACCAATCGGAGCAATGAACAAGGTGATATACTGAGAGGGACAAAAGTCGGGTGAGAGTGTTGTGGGGAAGAAAGATTTTATCGGAAGAGCATGTTTACCACATCTCTTAGCATTTGTAAATGAGATGGGCCTCATCCACCACAATCCCTACGAGATTGCCAAGGAAATAAAAGTCTTGAGCTGTTGAAGACTAAACCGGTTTGATTGACTGTGGTTCCTCCTCCACTGTTTACCACCGGACTACAACTTTGCTGCACCATCATCATCACTTCAAGCTCTCTCAGAGACGCTCTATAGACTGATCTGATTCTGATTGGCTCCCCAAGACTTTTGGGTATTTTTAAGGAGCTTCAACGGAGGTTAGCTAGCTGTTGTGCACATGTAAATTTGCTGGAGGTACATCTACATTTCGAGACAGGTTTTGAATTGTTGGTCGACGCTATCCTGCAGGAGCTCAGTCTGCCCAACCCTGATTAATGTGGTGATAATCATCATCCCCAGCTAACCTAAGTTTCCACAACTATTTTAGTATAACTTTCCTCATGCAACTCTACAATGGTAACTTATGCACCCTTGCATTCATAGTGAACAATTCTAGCCATCCAGTCTTGTTTGAGAAGCAGTAGTCACTGGAGCTGCCAACTAGGCCTTTAAACTAGGGATTTTTGGCGCTGGAAATCACCAGAAACCAAGGTTAAAGCCTGTCTCTTCTAAGGCAAGATATAAGCTTTGGTGTTTAATCTTTTTTTGAGTCAGTATGTTCGGGTCAGTGTGATCTGTGATTCCAGTGCCCAAGTATGTCAAATTCTTAGATATTCAACTATTATAAAACAAATATTTAACAGCTGAAGGAACAACAATATGTCACATTTTTCTTTTTGGCCAGTAGAGGGTGCTGCAGTTCAAACAGCATGTGCTTCATCCAATGACCTGCTAAATATTTCATATGAGCACCTTCCATTTTTCAAGTTGATTTTTTCTTCCCTTATGGAAGACTTTCCAAATAATTCCTTGAAACAACCACATGGCAGTTCCTTCAAGTGTCTGTGTTTGAAGTTGACTTATTTGAGATCAAAATCAGGATTACGGGACTTCAGATGCTGAGAATTTTAGAAAGGTCTTTTGTGGAATTTATAACAGCTATTTGGTGCTGGGGTAAAAAAACAAAAAAAACAACCTTCCAGTTTTACCCATGTTGCAGTTCTACTCAGGTAATATTGTCATCAAAGTCGTGGTTATATTAAGTTAGGGAACTCTGGGTATTTATGCAGATACATATTTTCTCCAGAGCCAATGATTTCCAGTTTAATATATGGATTATTAAATATATTTTCAATGTGTCCATGTGATAGTCAGATGTCTGTGGATTAGATAAGCTGTAACATAATAATGAAGTTACTTCTTTTTAGGAAGCAAAACTACAACAAACAAACAAAAAAAGGTGCATTACACTGGAATGCCACAATTACAGGAACTATCTCATTTCTTCAAAATCCTCCAGCAGAATAATTTAATAGATGCTTTGTCACATGAACATTCCACATGTCGTGGATTTAATGTAATAATATTGAGAAAATACATTTATTCATGACGCAGTTTATCTTCTATTCTTTTTTCTTTTCTTTTTTAAGGGATAACAACGTTTCTGTGGCTCATCAACGCTGATCAGATTTGCTCTACCTTGTCTCCTAATATACACAACCATGTGAGGAATGTGTTTGGGTTAATTAGAGCAAGATACCCGTCACTGACTGGAAACTGAAGCTCTGAGCCCAGACCTTTGGGACATCTGCCACGATTTGTCCTTTTCTCTCAACACTCATGTCTGTGGTTTCCATCTGTGACGCAAAACTTTGATTTAGTGCTTGGACGATCAAGAACTGAACTCTAATAATGTAGACATAATCAGAGCAGGAGCATTATCAAGCCTTGAGTGCGAACAATCAGATTAGAAAACCATTCCAGTGCTGCTCTGCTGATACAAACAACTCGCAATCACCCTATTCTGAAATATTGATTGGAATGGCTGTGTAGGTGCAGCTTCTCCCTGACACTAATGACAATGCAACTCAACGCTTTAAGTACTGGAGTAATGATGCCAAATTTTGTGAGAGAATCAAGCATCGAGATCCATAAGATACTCAAAACAAAGTTGCCTTGTTTTGTAAAACTCAGATTATTCCATAGGAGTCCAGTGCATTTTCATCATCTAGTAAACCAGAACCTCAAACAAAATTCAGTGGCATGATTGATAAAAATATGCGTTATAGATTTAGATAAGGTTTAGGCTTCATCTCAGCATTGGCAGGGACAAACTAAAGCTTACTTCCTCATGTCCCAGTATGTTTTTAAAATTCTGCTTCACAGCTAAGCAAAGTGACCTAAATGACCCAGATTAGCTTCTCCTAAATATAGGGAGGGACAATTCTGCCAGTCCAAATTACTGGCAGGTACACGGGCCGACAGTACGTGCTGAAGCCTCCGTCCTTGGTTTTCTGCATTAATTTGATGTCAAACGTCGTCCCATCTTCATCAAAGTCACAATAACAGACCCACAATGTGCATGAGCTGGTAACATCTTCATCAAATGCATCCATTCACAGTCTACTGGCGGAATAAATAAATAAATAAATAAAGCCAGATGCTAATACTTAAGTAAACCTAAGTGGGGTCAGTAGTTTGTACACCTAGAGTCCAATTTGTGAAATGCTTTTAGAGATTGTGTTTTAAAGCTACTTTGGTTGATTCTTAATTTGCATCATAAACATAAAGAAGATTGCTGAGACATAGGATCAAGTAGTTGAGCTGCATGAGGCTGGAGAAGGATACAAGTGCATTTACATTTAAAGTGTGCAGACATCCATCAGTCCGCAAACTGTAACTGGAGACAGTTAAGTAATGCAGTTGTTCTGTCCAGAGGTGGGTGGTCAGCCAAGATGACTCCAAAAGGAACAACGTGGAATTCTCAATGAGATAAAGAACCCACAAGCAACTGTTAAAGGCTAGAAGACAGGAACAAAGACCAAAAGAGAAAAATGAATAATTTTAGGACATCCTACAAATAAATCATTCCAGTATGGCTTGAAGAAAAAAACTGATTCAGCATCATTCTGAGATAATATTTTCCTTATTTTTCCAATATTACAAAAGTGTAATATGTTGAGTGTTGGATGCACAAGTGATGCCTCCAGAATAAATAAGTGACTAGACTATTTCTGAAGTGTTGAAATCCAGTGAGAAGGACCTCACTCTTATCTGAGTTCAGTAACAGGAAAGTAGAAGTCATTTTAATCTTTATGTAATTAAAAGACCTTTCGTTTACAGATCTCACCTGGCTTAATGGACAAATATAATTGATTATCATCGGAATAACAATGTGTGTTTATGTCATGCAGCTTAACAAATGGAAGCATGCATACTGTGAAAAATATCAGCCAGTGTTGCCAGATATACAATAATAATCATATTTATATGATTATCTTGACCACAATTGAAAAAAAAAAAAAGTACAATCATTTCACAATGCAGAGAGCAATTTATAAAAGGTACATACTATAATTTTCCTCACAATACAATCTTTTTCAGCCGCTGGTACGATACTTCAACATTTTCCATCTGGCAACACAGCCCAAGTGCAGAATCCTCTGGAAGACCACGACCAGCTCTGGTATGATGGGAATTCTCTTCATTCACATGAATGCACTGAAATCTATGAGATTTAAACCAAACTAACGTGGTTCTTTTAATCCCAGTAACCTCCTGGTACACAGCCCAATCTCTCTCTGAAAATCCACTTCAAATTCTCTGAGACTTCACTAAATGAAAAATCTTCATCAATAAAGTTTCAACTTTCAGATATGTGACATGAAACAGCATATCATCAAGCTGAAATTAACTAAGTTCCTGCATGATCTCCTTTGTTTTTTACCTTTGACTTACATCACTTCCTGTCAAACCCACCACAAAAGTACTTTCTTTTCACATCCATGATAATCCTGACCTCTCTCGATGGAATTTAACACCCTTGTCGGCATTCATTGCAGTTGATGTTTCTGCAAAACAGTGCTGGATACAATTTCCTGCTTCGGGTGTCGCCTCATAGGATGTGCCTCACCCTTTTATCCGTGTAATCACAAGTCACCATGCTGAGATCAGACACATTGTCCAAGTGACTCCATTCAAACCGCAGCGTGTATGAAAGGATGAGAAGGTGTTATGTGTGTGTGTGTGTGTGTGTGTGCGTGCATTTTGTCATGCCAGGAGAACGGTGAGTGGGCGTGTGTCAGAACTTTAACTTTCTGGAGCAAACACTGCTGGCAGCTATCCATAGTAATAAAGTAACATGTCATAAAGGCCAGTGTGAATCAGTGCTGAAGTTAAGACAAGTTAAAAGTCGCGTGGGTTTTGGTTTGTGTGTATGTGGGTCAGAATGAAGAAATAGGCGTATATGTGTTTAAGTATCTATGCCACACTTACATCAGGGTCACCAGAATGCCATTTGTTGTCAGAGTTTGTGACAGGCGCCTGACAAGCCCCACAGCGGACTGCCTGATGTGCTGATACAGACAGAATGCTTTCTTGAACTGTTTTCCTGGAAAAAAAAAAGAAAAAAGAAAGAAACCTGTGGGTCAGCTTTGGTGAACTCATATTCCCTTTATTTTCTACTTTACAGTCATGCCACAAATATAATCTGACTCTCCTTTGTGCTATAGACACACACACACACACACACCACACAAAAATCAAAAACAAAGACATATATAATCATAAAAGCTGTGTTATTTTCTAGTCAATGGTCATGACCACAACAAATGCTATCCACTCAGAAATCTTCTGTGATATACTCAGTGTGGGTTTATTGAACGGAGAAATAGATGTTTACCCTCTTGTCACATCACCTCTCCTTTAAAAGAAAACAAGGAAGGCAAATTTGAGAGTGAAATATGAAATGTTTTGTCATAATTTTCATTTCATGTGTCATTTCAGGTGGTCACAAGTCTGAACTGCTTCAGTCTAGATTGCTTAGGAAGAAGTGGACAAACCTCCTATGATGTTACCCTTAGCTTTTTCAAAAGACTCACTTTGAAAGTCGTATTTTCTCTGCTGTAGAGGGATCCATCTTGCCACCCAACCCCAAGTTCATTCAGAAATGAGTGTAGTCACCTTCGCTACTGCTATTAGCCATTTGGCTTGGCATTTCATGCTAACCTCCATTGTTGTGATCAAATTTGTCAAAGTTGTCATTCTCATTCCTGATTTCTCTATCAAAATGTCATTTAATTCGAGCACTGCTGCATCTGACACATCATTCTCGACCCACCAGTGCTTGGTTAATTGGGTGCAGGCTTGGGGTCCATGGGGTTTTGGCAGAGTTGGGTCCAAATGGGGGTCCATGTCATGGTAATAATTTCCAGCTAAGCTGAAGGAGCTAGCTGCTCCTGCAGCTGCCTGTGGCTGGCAGCCGACGAGCTAGAGGTGATCTATTCGTTAGCCCAGCTGTCTGGTTAGCCCACTTGTTAGCCCAGCTATCTGGGTTTGTATTCATGTTTGACACAACGTCCCAACTTCATTGCAATTGGGGCTGTACATCAGCTGTGTAGAGGATGTTTCATATGGTTGCTGTTGTGTTTCAAGGTTGTTTTAACATCACTGCACTATGCAATGAGATGGTTTAATTTGGCAAACACAACAAATGTGCTGTGCTGCGGTTTTTGTTTACGAAAAGAGTAGGTTGTCAAGTACCACTGACCTGAATGTTTCCTTGATCCAGCACACATGGCTCAAATTAATGGATCATTGACAGACTTCTACAGACCTTGATGCCAATCAAATTAAGTAATCATTCATGAATCATGAATCTGGTATGGAAAAAAATCCTGCTGCCACAGAGCAAAGACCAAAAGCCTGCAGACCACAGCTTCCAGCCTATTCAAAAAATAGTACAGTATTTAGACTTCTGCACCTCATATTGAGGTTTATTTAGGATTTTATATTCATATGTTTCCATCATCTTTTGCTGATCCCTGTGCAGAAATAGATGTTCCAGCTATAAATGGATGAATAGCAGAAGGTACAGTACAACATTGAATCAAACAACATCATTAAAATATCAAGGATCCAGAATTTACCATGTAACTGTAGTAAAACCAACATCAATTATTGTATTTGATAAATATTACTTAAACCATTGATGTGACAATCACTTATCATGTCCCTAAACTTAGCTTAAGTCAGAATCTTTCATGTGTCCTTGCTCTCTGGTCACATATTATTGCCTAGATAGTGCAGAAGGCATCACTTGTCAAACAGTTTGACATATTTTCCATCCGTTTATTTCAGTCTGGCAGCTGCCTTGCTGAATGTACCCGTTTGAACTCATGCTTACAGCTTGTCATCATTAGGAACATTTCTGTGCAAGTTCATTGAATAAAAGGATGAATGAGTAAGACCAAGGGGTGGAGAAAGTGCTTGGAAGGCTGTTAAATGAAATGTCACCAGTCTCGTATAGCTGAAAGCAACAAGTCTATGTGAGCTGTAAATGAATGTGTTCCACTGGATTCCTCTCTTTGAATGAGTGAGTGTGTGTGGGGGCAGAGCCATCATGTTTGTCTTGATTGCAAACCCTAAAGCCAGAATAAATTAGTCCAAATGATGGAGCATTTGCATCACTGAGCAGGATTTTACATGAATGAGCCAAGATGGAGCTATTGATGAATTCTTGAGGCTCACTATGTCAGTCACACGAAAGGCTTATGCGATGTAATTACTCTATGGATCAACTTAAGTATATGTTACATTCTCCCATATGAAGGGAAAAAAAATCAATACTAAGATTTGAATGGTTTTATTCCTTCACCAAATCTCAAATGTAATATTTATAGGCCAAGATGGCAGATAATTAACATAAACCAGTGCAGACTGAAAAAGGTCAGCTAATCCTTCTGATTGGTCATCTGCAGTGGCTTGATAAAGCATCACTCACAAGTTGAAAAAAGTTCAAAGAACACTTTCATCCAGTGACAATTGTTTTCTTTAAGTCGGAGCCTACAGATAAAAGATGGGGGGTGGGGGGGTGGGGGGTGGTGATGGCAGCAGCAGGTTTAATGGTTTTAATCGAACCACAACAGAGTTTGTCAGGAATTGGACCCAGATCCACAGATCACCTCAGTCCGGTTGTATGGAGCACACCAACATCTGGATGACAATCTTCAACTTTCTGATGACGATGGGCCACGAAACTGGTGTGGAGGTGACCAAGCAAACAGAGTTTATGTTTATTCAGCAGTGAGTCAAAATAAAGTGTCACAATTTGCAGGATTGCTAGAAAAAAGTGCAGGTGACTTAGAAGGAGTAGTAAATACGCAAAGTTCATTAATGCTGCTTCAACAACCAAAAATAAGCATAGAAAAGCTAGAGATCAGAAGAACTAAAACAACACTAATAATGACAAGGCCAATAGAAAACCTTGAATGTGTAACTTTTTAAGCAAAGTAATGTAAAGATGTAGTTACGCTTAGAAATATGAGATCTCAAATGTATTTCACCAAGGACTAAGAATATAAGTAAAATCTTTGGCTTGATCTCTGTCACTCTTGATAAACACCAGGTGAGGCAGATTTTATGAACATTCCAGAAGCCGTGACGCTTAAATCCCTGAGCTAAATGTCAGCAGCCATATGGGCTCAGGAATGCTAATTGTCAGATTGAGGTCTGGGAGGCCAAGAAGGCATTACAAGTTAACTGTTTGTAGGATTGCTTGACAGGCAAAAAAAACCCTCCCTTTATACACACTACAAGACAAAGCTCGACACCTATGATCCCTGATCCCACAGATGATAATAGTTTATATATCCATATACGTGAGGGATTACTTTGGGAAAGGATTGCCAACCGTTACAGTGTAGAGCAACACTGATAAATTGGTGGAAAAAAGGAACCTCACGTTAACGTTGTCCAGAGGTGGCTTTGACATCTAGTCTGAAGGCAGCTATGATGACTTGTAGGCATCTGGAACGGACCGTAACATTCCACATTTCACACTGGAAATGTGTAATGTAGTCAAATCAGTCATCTTTTTTTTTTTTTTTTAAGAAATTGGATTCATGTGCTCCAGATCAAAGATGAAAAGAAGCATCCAGACTGTTATCAGCAATGAGATCCAAAGTCAGGTGATGGTATGGCGTTGTTTGGAAAAGGTCAGTTGTACTTCTTTTTGTAGCTTTGTTTTACTTTTAATTGAAAAAATAAATAAAAAATGTCCTTGCTTTTAAACATTTTCAAACCCTTATTTCCTTAGAATAGGTAATAAGTAACATGCATAATGTATTGTTTTATAGCAGAATATATTCCCATCGTTGGATTGCCAGACAATTGGTGGACTCCATGGAAAGTTTGACATTTAGATTTTTTTGAGCAGATTATCTCATTAAAGTAGAAAGACTAATCATATTTTGAGTTTAACATTGTGTGTGGAATTAGTATTTCAGAGCAGGACACAACCAACTATAAAAACAGAAGAAAAGAAAAAAACATTACTTAAAATCAAAACTCAGCTTTTCCTGCCGTATCAGACTGAAGTTATGCTGCTTTTTCGATTGCAAACAAATTATCCAAGTGCCTTTGTTCAATTATCATTCATTTAACTTCTCATATATTCATAGTGTTCTGCCTTGTGGTGCTGTTACGAAGAGTTATTGTATTGTATATTGCTTGGGACAGTTAATCATAATTATTCTGAAATGAGTCTCCCAGAAAGTTTTACATCGATTTGTATTCAGACCTTTATTTTGGAGGGTTGCCACAGATGTGCTGTGCATTGTAGGATGCATAGAGTCTCAGATGTGGTCTCTGTTGAGTGTCACATAGTACTGTGTGTTGTTTTCCACACTATTCAATATATATTTAAAGAATCCACAAGCCATTCTGCGAGTAGAATTGTGGTAGTAGGTAGTCAACATGTTTTTTTGGAGAACAAAGACTTTTTGCAGGATGGCAGGACATCCACTGTGATGTCTTGCCATGAGCACACATAAACGACATCATTAATGCACCCTCTCTATTCTTAAGTGATGCTAGGAAAACATCATGATTTGTGGCTGTTTTGATGTCTCAGGTGCTGGACAACTTGTCATTACTGCAAGAAAGAAAGTCCCAAATTTATTAACCTTACAACAGGGTAATGACCATCTTCAATAGGGATGCATAGAAAACCATTCACCTGAGACATCCTAAGATTATGACTTGCCTGAAAGAAGGACAGACTAAAATACTTCCTGAACATCCTCCCAGGGATGCATAGATCTGATTCACAGGTATCAGGGGGCCTGGCTTGTGTTTAGTCCCATGAAAGGAGGGTCAAGATCTGATTGATTTTAAGGGTTCGCTTGCTTTTTCCCCACAGACCTTTTGTCATTTTATGGATGTCTTCAGTAATAACATGAATGATTTAATTTTATGGTATTAGCTTCAGCACTTTATGATTAGTCATACTGGTGAGTTACATGAAGATCAGATCACATTTAGTGACCAATTAATGCAGAAAACCATGAAATTCCAACAGGTTCACATACTTTTTCTTGCCACTGTATGATGCTTAATAATGTTAACTTACATCTTCACATCAGATGAAACAGCATCCAAAATGGAACAAACAAGAACTCTCTGAGCTGAGACTCACCCCGTCACTGAGCAGCCAACTGGCATAAATGGAGCAACTGTGGGTCCCAGTGGAGCTCACCTACTCCTTGTTTTAGGTCCAGCAGCACTCCTAGTCTAAGCTGGTCAGCTGTACTTTCAGCCACATGACACATTGGTAGAATAGGTTTGATCAGTTATCCTTTGGCTCGTGGTTTGGTCCGGTCCATTTAGTTAACTTGGAAGCGTCCTGAAATCATAGAAGGCGAACATTGTTTGATTGGAGAAACCACCTGCTGTTAGTCTTTATTGACAGCCTTCAACCAGGCTACCTTGCTAAACTTTGCCCCAGAACCTTTCCATGCCAACCTAAGACAGGTTATAGTTATCTCTAAATAACACAACAAGCCATATTGTCTTTAAAACAAAAATAATTATGATCTGTTGGTCTCTATTCAGAGTGCTGAAGCCAAGTTCACTGAACATGGTAAGTAGCTAAAGTGACAGCTAGCCATTTGACACTTAAGCTGTCAAAGATCAAAGTCATAATTATGTATGCTGCAATGTTGGACATCTAATGTTCCAGCATGGTGTCAGTGGAGATTGAACTGTAAGTGTCAACTTCCTGGATCAAGTCAGAGGCCATTTCTCAATTCCAAGTACGCAAAGTCTGGACTTGTGTACACTGAAGTAAATTCTCCTGAGTCGTACTTGCTAAGCATGAACTTCTGAGAATGAGATGACCAACAGCTGTGTAGTATGAGACAAATGTTTTGTACAGAATGATCATATGCGATTCATGTCCTTATAAAAAAGTACATTATTCTGAGAAGCTGTTGTCAAAGATAAACTTTGTATTTATGATGCAAGAGCAGGAATATACAAGTACAGATGTCCAGTAAGACATTAATTTGTGTGTATTAGTTAAACAGATGAACTATCAGCAGTGTAAGCTAAATCCTTTAGACCACCCCAAGGTGCGGCGTCATGGTGAAACTGCTTTCCAGTGAAACTGTTTATTCTATGTTAACACAGAGTAGCAAACAAGACTTGCATATTGCAGCACCGTTGTGTGTGGTCTCCGTCTGCAGCGATCCAGTCTGAGACTGGGCAGATCAATCAAAAATAAAAAGCTAACATTGCACTGTATAATTGATAACATCACAGCATAGCTAGCTTAATGCGACTCAGAACGGAACATCAGCTATTCTGGCTAAACTGCTTCTCACCATTATTTATATGATCTGTTTTTAATGGGTTTTATGCTTTTGTACTTCAGCCATGTTATAAATAAAGTTTGGTGGAGGTGAAAATAAAAAAGGGTGGATTTTTAAATTTTTAAATAGGCTTTATTCATTTAATTTATTTAAAACAGTAATTTTAAGTTATAAGAACTACATTCTCACATGAATATTCCGTTACGAAATAAAGTTAAAACGCTCTGTTATCCATCACCTTTACTGCTGCTGGTTGATGTGAAATGCATTTCGGGATTCTTTGCCGTCTCAAGTCTACATGTGTCTACAGTGGATGCATCCTTGCAAGAACACATACGGGTATTTCTACTGTACTTTTCCAGGTGTGGACTTGACAACCTGAATAGTACTTCGCTGAGACTGATGACGTGATAGGTACGCATATTGAGAAACGGCCAGACTATCAAACCAAATGTAGGACCTTGGTTTTACTGGTTGTTCTGCGTTAGCATAAGGTGTAAACACACATATAGGAGCTTTTCTTCATGCACTTATTTACTTTGAAAAATGAAATGACCTGTTTACCTTGGCTTTACCTAAGTTTAATTCTGTTTGAAGAACCTCAAGGCAATCGTTTGGGGTCACTTTTCTAAATATCACTCTAAATGCAACTACAGCACCGCTTGAACAAAAGCCGTGAACTTCAAAACACTGAACTTTTTAATAGTGAGTTTTGGGGTCACTGCGCACTGAAGGCAGAGCCAATGTGTCACAGCTGGCTCTCAAGTTGGGCTGCGTCCCAGAGGATTCAATATTCCATTAGGACTATTATTTCTAAAGTAGATTAATCCCTGTCATTTAACGCTTGGCTGATGTCCATTTGAAGTCATTATGAAGAAGCACTGACAATGTTTCATAAATTATTCACAGCATTATCTGGGACACTTTTCACTCTCCATGCAGAGCCTTAAAGCCGGATCACTTGTCACTGGAGAAAAACGTGTTCACCTTGATGAATTCAAAGGATCATTTTCAACATGCGTTCATGTATTCTGATGCAATGTAGGACATCACAGGGATGTCCTGCTGTTAGGGTAGGTTGATGATGGTTTGGTTCATCAGTCATCATCATCAGATGAACCATTTTCTTGAAAATTTGCATGATTTAGAAGTTTTAAATCGGCAATTCTCTGCAATAAAGTGCAGTATTGCTATTTGCATCTCTGTTTGCTAACTAACACTCAATATGTTCTTTTTGGATCCTTTGTTGGCAATAACTTGAATACACCATATTTGATCTATTTTTATCTGTGTTTGTTCCCCTCTGCAGAAGTAACCCAGTTTCCCCACAGGGATGATTAAACTTTCATCTCATCTAATTAAAGAGGAGCATTGTCTTTAAAAGTCTGAACACACAAAAAAGTTGTCATGAGAGATTTAAAATGGAATAGTGAAGAAGAAATGGAAGAGTTACTAAATGAAACGAAATACATGTCTCGTCTAACATTTCCTGTCTGCACTAGACTGGTTTACTGTCAAACAGCCGTAGTGTATATAAACAACACGACCACATGTTTTTTCTTAGTCTCTGATATCCATCATCACTTTTGACTTCTCAGGAAGTAACCATGTTGTTGATATACAAGATCCCATGACTGTCATCTTATCATGTTGGGCAATACCAACAAAGACTTAACTATGTGCCGACAAAGCTGTTGACAAAATCTTTATGTGACAATAATTTAGAAAATGTATGACGCAGCCTGTAAGGTACATTTAGTTCACATAAAGGAGGACCTGAACAACAGCAGGATAAGGATAAGGAGTTGCCAAGCAACCTAAACAACAACAATGACAACAACAACAAATAAGCATTTCATTCAGACAAATGTACAATAACATGCAGAAACAGTAACCCCTCCAGCCAACGTTAAAATTGTATGCCACATTGTAGGTGTGTTTCCATCGGGGGGGTTCTGCCACGCTCCTCAGCTCCAACAGCCAGTGTGTTTCCACTTACGTTAATGGGGGAAAGAAAATCAAAAATAATGTAAAACTACTGCTTTATGCTTCCATTTTTAACCGAGGACGTATAATCTCCATAGAGGGGAACCCTATGCTATAACCTCAGTTATAGTCTGATGTGCATCTCTGCAGAAATGCCACTACATCTGGGTCACATTTGCATACCACAGCAGTACTTCAACTACTATGTCATTTTTAGGACTGCTGCATTGTCAGTAAAATTACTAATATTCAACATTTATCAGCTGCAATTTACATAAGATATGATTTTTTTTTTTTTATGTTGCTTTTTGTGTGCTATATAAGGTAAGTGAAAAGAAATAAAGGAAGTTCAACATTGCAAGCAACAGTGCTGCAGAAAAGAACCAGCACCATTTATTGCATATGAGGCTAAAGTACTTTTTGGCTTTTTTTAATTCCACTCCATCATTATAAACACATCCCACTACAAGAGTCTGTTCATAAGTCCACCGTAAGTACATCATTGTACATTACTGCATTGACACATTTGAAGAATAGCTTTGGACAGTAGCAGACTTGGACATATAAACATTGACTTTTACTGGTGTTTTAGTCAACATCAACCAAAAGCTGATAAGTTGCTGACCACAATGAGGTTTAAAGGTCCCATATTAAGCTTTCCCTGAAACAGTTTAATTTTGTCTTTCAATTTTAGAGATGCACAACTGATTAAGCAATAACTAAAAAGTTTTGAACAGGCATACGAGGAACTTCTGCAATTTCTCTTCACATTCGCACTAATTGCGTCTGCAGATTGGTCTTCTAAACTCCAAAAACAGATCAACCTAACCCATGCACACTGTATATCGCCACATCAGGACTTAAGAACCCCTTTGTTCATATGTATGAAAGCTTGCAACTCAAATGTTGGTGAATAGGAGACAATCTTTCTACAACGTAATCTATATTTTTACACAGTTATACAAATCGTTATGTAAGAGATTTTAAGACCTATATGTTTACCTGACCTGTCTGTATTGCATGTTGATAATTGTGGGTAATGCAAGCATGCACATCAATTTCTTATTTAGATTTCATGGTCTTTATGTTTTTAAATGTGTGTATTTTATCTTTATTTTTATTTTATTTTATCCTAAGTGTATTTCATATAGATTCTCAGTACTTTTTTTAAAAAAAATGCTTTATAAATAAAGTTGGCTTGGCTTTTATTTTAAAAACATTTTGAATCATTTTTCACAAGCCATCAAACCCCTCCGACATTCAGATTTTCAAGATTTTATTGGTCATATCATGATTCAACCACCAGCTGCAGGTGACTTGTTTAACAGTCATTCCGTGCAGACACAAATTCAAAGAGGATTCTTTGCAGATCCTTGCAGATTTGGGTTCATGCAGACCCGCAAAGACCCTTCTGGACAGACCACAGAGCTCACTCCTAAGCAGGATACATCACTGCATGTGCACAAGGCATGCTCCTTTTGTTAATTAGAACATGTGCTCTGCAGCTTGTGAACCACTTCCTCACAGTCATTTGCTACATAAACACTCTCAAAAATCAGTCAAACCCAAGTCTAAAAAGTTCTGCTCAACATTTGCAGCATGCATTTCTTTTTTGAATAACTTTTACTGAAATCTACAATGTAAATGACCCCTTAACGGTTTTCTGTTTTCTAGTCGATGAAAATGGATGTGTGTGACCTATTTAAAAACATTTACATCTGCAGTGGAAGCCAGTTGGTTTGGAGCTAAATATCAAATATTAGCATGCAAGCAAAAGTGTTGAGACTTCTTCACTGTTGGCCGAGTGTTTTCATGGGATTTGCTGATGAGTGTGGTTGTGTAAATCATGTAAATGTGCACGTCCACATATGTTTGTGATTGAGATGAATATATATGTATATAAATAAAATAAGTACATGAAATCACAGATTATTCCAAGTGGAATCTCTTGATGATTGATTGGTTGCTGTAAATAAATTATATATGTGCTGTGCTGGCCTAAAAAAAACAAAACAAACAAACAACAACAAAAAAAAACAGTTGTGTACTAGTTATGCTGAAGTAGAGCAGCTCTCTTTTACAGTTAAGGTGTGACTGTGGCATCAGATCAGGGCTCATCCCTGCAGAGGGGTTTCGATCAAGTCTGGCCAGGCAGGATGCCCTGTGGCAGTTTTAGAGCCTGGCGGAGAAATGATTCATCCCAGCTGGCCTAAGAACGCCTCAAAATCCCCTGAAGAGGAGCAGAAGGACATTGCAGGAGCCGGTCTAAGTCTGCCGGGCCTGCTTGCTACCCAGACCAACGCAAGCTGCCAAGAATGAGCAGATAGAAGGATTTCTGCCAAGTACCTCAGATGCACTGGAGTGTTTTGTATTGGCACGCTGTTCTGCTGACAAGTACAGCAAGAATCTGTGCGAAATGCAACCTTAACAAAACTGAAACCATCTCATACTCTTAATGTCAAATGTCAGTTTAGCTTTGCTTCTTCCATTCTTTGTTTTGATGTTTGTTATTCATCTGTTGCAGAGTTTTCTTAGCTTCGCATCATTCTTCTGAGTGACATGTTTCACATTTGAGTGACCTCTTGAGATATGTCACAGCTCGCCTCAAACATCTAGGCAAACATCCAGAAACCCAACTTACTTGAAGTGATTTCAGTAACTAAAATACCAATAAGACCTGCTCATTCTACCAAGTAGGCTTTTTAAGCTTCAGTGGAGATTTAAATATGACAGCGTGTTGGTGTTTTATGATACTTTGCATTTGTATCTTTTATGATCACTGATCACAGAGCGCAAGGCGTTCCTTTCATCTCTAAAATGATCATCATTGTCCATTTATGAGAGCATAAAACACTAAAATAAATAGATAATGATTATTAATTCAATTCTTTTGTTTTTCCTAGCCTCTGAATCCTTATTCAGGGTCATGGCAGTAATTAGCTTCACACTGACATCTGCGCTTGGTGCAAGTGTGTGCTGCATGTGGTTACCACATCCTCCACATCAAACTTTTTGTCCCAAAGCTGGTTTCAATATACCATTAAAGAACATCATGAAAGTCTTTGATCACTTAAGACAAAAGGAGATCAGTTCTGCCCTTGGCCATAGTTTCTATAATTTTTCATTCTTTTTCTTGTGTATATTATTGATGATGCGTGCAAGGTCGTACATTTTCGAGCGTTCGGCATTTTTGATGCATTTTTCATTTTAAGCCTTTTGTAAACGAGGTGAACTGACATACAGGCATTACTAACCATTCAACAGATTGTTGTGACATTCTTAGGAATCCATTCAAATCACTACTTTTTGATGATGCTCAAGGAAAAATAAAAAAAAATTAAAAAAAATCAATAAAATGGGCATCTTGTCATTTCTCCACTTAATTTGAGTGTCGAGGGGAAATTAACTTTTCCAAAGGTGCATCTATGGGTTAAAAACACAATATTAGAGCTGCCAGCGTTAGCTTTTCTTTGGTCGCACCCTCTAATCCAGCAAAAACAACCCTATGGCACAATGTTGAAAGATATGTAGTGGCCAAAGGCAGGTTTCATTGGGGTAAAACCAAGGGGCAACATCCTGTTTTCCAGGTTGAGTTCAACAAATAAGTAACACAAATTGCAGTTCTTTTAATGACCACTAGGGGCCCCAAAGGTATGTCAATATCCATCAACCTCGAGGTTAAAATGTCCAACTTTGCAATAGAATTTAAAAGATTTACAGCTTGGGTATGGTTATGTCTCCATAGTAAGATTTCACATCCATGAGAACTGTGCAGTGGGTGGATTTTTAT
>JBAMYA010000012.1:6690173-6721504 GCA_037176975.1 Arrhamphus sclerolepis
GATATATATATATGTATACACACACACACATATGTACCTGTGGTGTGCACTCTTTTCTTCTTTTTCTGTTGGGTGTCCAGAGTATAGGACAATAGATTTTACCTCTGGACAAGGTTACCAGAAGTTTCTTTTTTGCACAGTAAAATTTACATTTCTGAAGGTAGCACTGTGTTTTAGTGCTTGACAAAGCTGTCCCAAAGTATTCCCTTTTTCACGTGGTCATATCGTCAATGAATGATGGTTCCTAAAGCAATCGCAGATCTCAGGCGTCCAGGTTAAGCTTACACCAAAACTCCACAACTGAAATTCAACCAGGTCCCTTGAATCTTTTAATAATATTATTCACTGAAGAAGAAATGTGCTGTAATTGTAGGAACAACTGGTTTTCCCCTTTTCTTTCTTTATTTTACATTTTCCAAATTATCCCACTTTCTTGTGACCATGGACTGTGAAATGGTCCCCTATTACTTCCTAAAATCCACTTTTAGACTGAAAATGAAATAAAAGAGAGGGGAAAAAAATACTTTGTGTGTGCTCTTCACCAGCAAAGTATAAATAAAGAAGCAAGATGTGCAGATATATATAATAAGCAATACTGCTTCAAACTACTGCTAATTAAGGATTTTTTTTTTAACCAACTGCAGCATGGATTCTTAAACCACAGCAGGAATAAATATTTAATATGTCCCAGATTTTTGTGAAAGGGGGGAAAAAAAGAAAGGAAATGTGCAGTGTAGATAAATGTGCATGTTTAAATTTGCCTCCTCTGAGTTCCTGCAGCCTCTTTAAAACAGAGGCCGATGGGTGAAGAATGATTTAATTGCTTTGACTTCTAACATCAACAATACAACAGCAGGAACATATAAGGCTGCAAGCCAAGTATTCTTGTAGGGACTTCAACCTTGCTCAAGTAAGAAGAAAAAAAATAGAGGCAAAGTTTGCAATTCAGTGTATAAAGTTCTCCTTCGTAAGTTAAAAGATGAAAGTAGTTGATGTTCAAAGCTGTTAGGTAGAAGCCATAGATGTTCTGCTGTTGAATTATTATTGTGTTAATATCACAAGGGTTTCACAACTGTTCTTAATCAAAGGAATAACCATGAAATAAATTCATGTTAACTTTGAGTTTTATAGAAATTGAATGTTGTTTTTTTCCCCTCCTAACTCCAGAATTTCAGAGCAATCCGCTTCTCGTAAATCCACAAGATTAAAGACTTGCTACGACTCTAACTAAGAAGCTTCAAAAATCCATATAAGAGACTTTAGGGACTTAGTGATATCAACTGGGGATGGTCCTAAGCCCCCAACAGACAGTGGAAGTGTGTCTCAAAGGCTAAGACAGTGGGGATCTCCAGACTGTTGGGGGATGTGACCTGTGAGTCACATCTGATTCATAAGCTGAGTAGGATATTGTGATGGGCCTGTTGACCTATTGACCAAAAAACATTTCCCTTAGATGCTCTGAAAATGTCAGTGGGTATTTTTAAGAAGTGGGTACGTTTAAAAGGGAAGATTGAAAAGCAGAAAACTGCTCATTGACATCCATCAGCATTGTTTGTAGATATCCAGGTCCTGATTGCTAATCTGATTCATTTCTTACCTTTTCATTATTTGATTTACAAGTATTTCCTATTTCTCTTTTAAAACTGCATTTAAATGAACAGTATGTATATTACTGCAAGGGAAAATATGAGTTTTAATTCAGAATTTTGCTGGCCCCTAAAAAGATCCTACTAAAATTTATACTGACACACATTAAAATCAAGAGTGGCCTTATTAGTCCTACATAAATCCAACATTTTGGATTTTGAGTAAAAGTGGGTAGATTGCTGTAAAATTTAGTATAGGCATCATAAACTGCCTTAAAGATCCATTTTGTAGACTTTAATGGGGTCGCGTTTGAAAAAGTGCAATGTAGCATTCATATTTTTTCTTTCCCCATTTGTAGAACATTGAGATAAGAATTATCTTTTACACTTTATCAGTGTTGATTAAAACGGTATCCACTGGCAGATATCAAGACTTTAGAAAATATTCTTGGATGGATACAATTTCTTATTGGGAACTGTACATTCGAGCTACTTGAATCGGTATAATTCCAAGAGATACTCCACATACCTTGAGGGCAAAGTCAGGTTTGTTTCAATTATAGCTTTTGAACAGAGCCAGTTTTGTTGCTTCTGACATAATAAGCATAAGAATCATTTCCAAATATGTCAAGATCCTTCTCCAAGTTGAAATTCTTTGGAAAGCATCTGTCCATAACTGTGGGACAAAATATCCCTTTATTAAAGTATTAGAATATTTCCATTATTACTTTACTTACTCAATGGTTGTCTCTCTTGGCATAAGAATATTTCTGATTTTATATTTTCCAAAATCTCAGAATCTTACCGGCTGTAGACCAAGGTAACCTCAGAATTGCAATAACTGATTTACCACAATATCAATCTTTGTAATCCTTCTTAATCTTTCTTAAACAAGGTTGTTTTTTTTTGTTTTGTTTTTTTCCCCCACTCCATCCTCATGATCAGATCTTTACATCAAACTGCACTAATCTGCTCCTGATTACACGACAACGTTGAGTACAACATGGTTACATGTGTGTCACGTCTGGCCTAGTCTGTCGACTACAGGGATAATAATGTTTGTCTTCTTACTTTGGGTGCCTTTGTTCCCTATTTGATTTGCATGTTGTCGTGTTTAAAATGCAAAGATTTCTCCTGAGCTGCAGCTGAAGCACCAAAAAGTTTTATAAAATGTTAGAATCATACAGTAAGATAGGCTTTCCAGATGTTAAGGTGAATGACTCTATAGAGCGACAGAATAAGAATGAATATTCAATAAGAATTTGTAGGTATCACCCATTTGCACCACCCATGGTGTCCAACACAATATTTATGTAGGTATTTGTAAAAATGACTATATAAAGTTGTATTTGTGTAAAATATATTTGAACCACCCCTTCAGTTGTAATTCATATGTGGTCCACATATGGTCCACAAGTTATAAAGGGGCTGAAAATGAAGTTGCATGTTAAATGCAAAATCCTTTATGCTTGAGTGAGTGGCCCAAGTGGATCCCACATAAGACACCCATATTAGGCCCATGTCCATTCATTACCCAAGCACCTGAGCATTACCATTAAAACCCATGGACAATCAATAAGAAGCTCAGATTATTATGAAATTCCAAGTAGAACTGAGCTAAATTGAATTTGTCGGACCATTTATATTTCAAATGTGTTGGAATGTGTTGCTTTTCCTGCCGATGTAGATAGCACCCCAACATGTGTTTATTTTCAGACATTTTTTCAGTGCATCAAAGAGCCAAGTAGGAATACCACTGGTATTGTCAAAGGCATGGTACTTTTATTCAAGGCTTTATAAGAAAAGATAGTGACTTTCTGATAGAAATTGAGATAAATAGTTGATAGATACACGTGAATAGGACTGGAGTAACAGGGACATGGACGGTCAGGGAGTTTCTGGTAAGTTCTTTTATTTTCTGTATGTTTTCTCAGTTTTGTTAAGTGTGGAGCTGTTTCACAATTAGACTTGTAAAAATGTCTGTATGTCGTTGCGCTGAATAACGGGTTATCTAGTGAAAAAGCCTGAGGTCCAAAGCAAAGTAGCAAAGTAGCAAAGTAAAGGGTTGGAGACAGGGAAAAGGCTAACGCCTTAACGGCACAGAAAGAATGCAGGTGATCACACCATCATAAATGATGTGTCCTTTAGCATTTGTATGAAATGAAATTCCTACTCTTAGCATCACACAAGATATTTGTGATTGACCCAGGTCAATGAGTCTGACTATTTCAGACTATCTTAAGTGGTCCTTAAGGAGATTGCCGTCCTCTTGAAGTTGACCCCAGTTGCCAAATCCTGGTCAGCAATGCTGAATGCATTTGTACCACCAACCCCCCGCCTTCAGTTTCCTAGCAAAGACTTGTTTGGTTTTTGTGAGGATACACTTGACAATGATGTTTGCGCTATTGTGGAAACACTCACAAGTGGTTTTGAAACGTGGTACGTGGTTGTTTAGTTCTGATGTGCAATACCTCCTACTGCCTGTAGGTGCAGTAGACTGGAGGAGGCATTTTTAAGGTTATGGCCAAATAAACTAATTTGAAGACTTCATAAAAAGTAATAGATTCTCTGGGCATCAAACCTGAGAAACTTAATAGACACACCTTTACATTTTTCTGCGAAATACTTTGCCATAGTTCTAGTTGCTGCTTTTTTTTTCATTTCTGCTGCTACAGTTGCTTGTTTTTTTCTTTTTTTGTTTGTTTTTTTCATCCAACCAACTGACAAACCAATCACTGCTGCCAACAGCAACACTTCTGGAAAAGCAGGTTTGCAGACACACAAGATTCATATTTGCAGTATACTGAAACACAGAGTTTTAGCTTATGATGATCTTGAACAGTTAGTGTTGCTCTTAATTTTAAGATGGAATGTTACAGAAAGGTACAAAGTGCAGAGATGTTTTCAGGATGATTATCCTGAACAAATACACTTAAGTTTATAATGATGCAGGTAAAAAAAAAAAAAAAAAAAAAAAATCCAACACAGATAACAAAATAATACTATGAAAAAGCATGAACCGAAAAGGGATGGGCTGCTGGTTCACTATTGCCCTTTTGCGGTGCGTCTGTCATACTGAATGACTAAGAGTTTTCTGACGGCAAGATACAAAGTTCTGCCCAAAGAAACCTTCGCACTTTGAAAATACTAAACCTTATTGAAACAAATCTTGAACCGTAGGCGGCAGACAGCCTTCCTGAATGCAGTGATGTCATCTTTCTTTTGGCACTGTTAAATATTTGGGATTAACAACGTGTCAGTTGTCATTGTTGGGAGGTTTTTTTTCAGGTGTTTGATATAATGGAAGTCATTGAGAAGTGACTTAGGTGCACTCTACACCCTGGGGTGATTTCAAAGAAAAGATGATGATTAAATTATGATTAAAGTATGGGGAGGAGAAGGTGTGGGCACCAAAAATATTTGAAACTGAAATTTACAGGTTATTTCACAGGTGTGACATCACCGCATTCTGGCTAAAGATACCCTTAAAAAAATAAAATAAAAATATGAAGTGGAATTTATCAAAAAACGTAAATGTGATCAAAACAAGGACCCAGTATGTTAAAGTGATGTTTGTTTTTTTTTGTTTTTTTGGTTAACTATGTTTGAGTTATAGAGCAATATTACAAACTGAGCCAGTTGTTCTGATGTATTTTCTGTCAGACTTTTCATTAAAACTGAGATGTGAAAAGTGCTGAATTTTATATGGAAATGGTACAGCGAGAAAGAAATCTGACAAATGGTTATCTGCAATACTCAGCATCTCCAATGGCACCCCTTCAGTATCCTTGGATGGTTTAGAAGGTTTCAAGTTTTAGTTAATTTTTTGCTGCACACTTGAATACATTAAATTGCTAGCGGATGTCTATTAATTCTACATTTATTCTATTAGAAGTCTTCTTCTTCTTCTTCTTCTCTTTCTTTTAATTTCTTTGCCCACCTTATAGATTGTCAAACCAAACAACAATAAGCAAAGAGAGCAGACAGGGCAAAAAGCATCTCCTATTGAGTCACAATATGACTCATAAAGTGGAGAAAAAGGAACATTAGACAAAGTTGAAATGAGTCAAACAGAAGAAAAAGAGAAATAAGAAACTGGATTCTGTCTCTTGTCTTTGTGCTTTGTGTGACAGCTCTTTTTGAGTGAATGATACCATGGCTGGGAGCCACTGCAGTTGCAGCACTGATGCTGGCACCCTCTGAAACATTTAATTGCACCATCATTCAGTGGCGGAAAGAACCGATGGCTTGTGCTGCTGCGTCTGCACGTCTTCTCAAGCCGTGAAAGCCCATCAGTGATCCTGCTCAATGTGCCAAGTGGGCCGGGCGAGGCACTTTTTGAAATGGGTCATTAGCTTGTAATATTATTAGAAACACTTTGGGCTACCATCTCATATTTCTGCAGTGTGATCACATGAGGAAATCTGTTATAATGTTGGGAGCACAAGTGTGACTTGTGACTGCTCTAGAGGGTGTTGACCCCCCCCAACCCACCCCCTTCGTTCTTCTTGCAGATTTTAGGTCACACCCAGCCTCCTGTCACGCACCACAAACTCACACACTGTGTTTCCAAGACAAACAGGATTTAAAAAAAAAAAAAAAAAAAAAAAGAATTTATAGGGCAAGAAAACACGCTGCATACTGATTACATTTGCATGGATGGATCTTTTTTCTCGCCTACACTGTTTCAATCTATATAGAGGGGATCCACCGCGTCAGTGATGGGGTTCACTGAGCTTTGCTTCTTTTTTTCCTTCTCTCATTTCCTTTCATCTCACGGAAGTGCATCGCTGACACTGTTCCATGAACAAAAGCTGGGTCTTATGTGGACTCGCACATGTGTTACATCTGTGTCAGTTGCTGCCTTCCCTCTGAACCGTGATCAGTTGATTTTCTGCTTGGGGAGGTTTGCCAACAAGGCAGAATGAACAAGTGTACAATGTGGAACTGAAGAGTTAAGTTTGTGGATCTCTTCGACTTGCAATGGCAAAAACAGATTCACAAAGTACTCAAGCAAGAAAGTTTTAAGTGACACTTCCATCTGAGGTCCTTGCTGTGAGGACGTAAAAAAAAACAAAAAACACCACAGTTATCTTGCATCTCTGGTTTCTGACTGTCTCCTGTCAGTTTAAGGTGGTTTGAAGTGGCTTAAGTTGGGTGCTGTGGTCTTTCATATTCTTACCCTGAATCTGTGGGGTGCGTTTGACATTTTAGCTTTGTGCTATTCACTTCATGCAGTTAAATGGACATAGATGGGATGGCTACATATTTCTACTCAGATCTTATCTGAAATATTCATAAGCAGGCCATCTGAACAAAGAGAACTTGGTTGTGACTTCCATCTCCCAAATAAATGTATTCAGGATCTGAAAAAAACAAATGTACCCTTTAAAATTGCAAGGGGACTGCACTCCTTACAGTTTTTTTGTTTTGTTTTGTTTTTTTTTGCTCTGAAATGTGCACAATTTGTAATGAGATGCAAACATTGTAAAGGTTGGAACGCAACAATGACAAATATTCGCACCGGAGGCAGAAGAATGAGAAATAAATGACTTTATTATCGAAATCAAAAGTGTTGCTATGGCAGGTTGTCAAAAAACAGAAATCCAAAACACAGAGTATAGCATAACATAAACTTGACTCCTCATGGAGAATTTAAACAAAAACCTGGCAAGAGAGTAAAGGAACTTGCGTGTATACACACTGAAGGAGGAGATGACACAAAATAGATCTACAGAATAAAGTAAATAAAGCTAACTAAACAAATGCAAAATCAATTCCAAAAGAAAACAAATAAGATGAACTAAAGTACAACTCATAAGAACAACTAATAAGTCGCATAAAGAATGCTTAACCGCTCCTTTTCTCAGTAAAACCTGTATCAACACTGGCATAATCCCTGGTATGTTGAGCTACGTTTGACTCCAGTTGTTATTTTCCATTTCACCTTTCTGGCAGTTTCCTTCGGTGCAGACAAAAAATATACAACGCGGCAAGAATTGAAATGCTTTCTTTTATTGAATCTAACTCAAACCGTAGGTAACAGACCATTCATCAGTTACATTTCAAACACTGTAACAATCTGAGTTTCCTTCTTTCTTTTTCTGTTCTGAAACTGAATAAAATCTAGTACATCAGTTTCTGTCTGAAATGAGTCATTTCAGCTCTCATCGCTGCAAGACCTGCTCTCTCCTGACTTCACAACTGACTCCAGAAGCATGCCCCGCGTAAGCATTTCCCGCGTAAGCATACCCCGCGTAAACACCTAACATCAACTCACGGTGGTTACTTTTCCTTTTACTACTTTTAATTTCAGCTGATTTAATACTTTTAACCAAACTGACTGCAAACAGTAGCATAATATAATAAATCAACTTTAATAATGTATAATGGAGTGTCCTTCAGTCTACCTAACTTTCAGTCTTAATGATCTATTAGCATTTAACTCAGCTAATCAATAATGGATAACGACTCTTCTTTGAATGTACTACTGTAATTTAAGAAAGAGTAAGTGTTTTGCACATGATTTAAGTTCATTTCACCACAACCAGACAAATCAATGGGATTCATAAAACACTATTTCTGTACTGTCAGAACCTCATCCACCATTTAATCCATCAACTGGTTATGATCTCACTCCACATCCATTTTTGCTGTGCTATATGTGCGATACGTGATAAAATGCTGAACACAATCTATTAAGAGGGCAAATTCCCCATTACTGATTTCTGTCATAAATCTTGGATATGCAGCACATGTCAAGAGCCATCCGGTGATGTAGGACTGGTAATCGGCTTTTTTTTATTTTAGTTTTTTTAGGGTCTACATGGAAACCACATTTCCCAGGATGCCAGGGGAAAAAGGTCTGAACATCAAGAGATATTTGCAGGTTGAAAGAGACAATACTTTTCTTTTTTAAAGAACCCCTTTTCAAAGCTGCATTCCACTGTGTCACATTTAGGTCATATATAGGTGATAGAAAGAAAACTAGAACATATTGTAGTTTCTGCAAAGCAATAATGGTGATGTTAGAAAGAGACTGACACAGGGGAAGCACTGAAAGCACCTCAGTCATGCTGCTTTGTTTGCAACAAACAAAAAAAAGAAAAGAAAAATCAAAAACTGCATTATCAGTGAATGGAATTAGTGTTTGGTTTTAAGTATTTCTCTTTCCACAGTTTTTTTTTTCTTTTTATCTCTCATACCTTTGCAGCGGCTCACATCAAAAGATTCAGCACAATACATCCCATGACTTAATACTTCTGATATCCGGATTCTGAATTGGGTCACCGGCTTGGTGTTTGAACTGTGTCGAGTGAACAACAAGATAGGGGGTTCAGTGTCCGTGGCATCGCAGAAAGCTGCTCTGCTTGGCAGCATCATAAGATCGGCCCGAGGGTAGAGCTCAGCAACAGACTACAGTTCTGTCAGGAAGTGAGAATGTGATGAAAGACAAAGTCACTCCTTGTAATGGCGCTTCATTCATGTTTGGTGCGAGCGAGTACACAATATGGAATGCAGACTCTGAAAACGTGTTTATTTTGTCATAACAAGGGATTAAATTTGTTATTTACTTTCCTCTTCATGCTATTATAAGGTTTTGTGTATCTCAGTGATATAAAAAAATCATTGCCAACAGGTATATAAATAGCAGAAAATCCAAATCAGTGCGCGGACTAAGTAAATTCCACAATCAGACACCAAATTTACAAGCAAATTTTATCCCACTTCTTGGCACTTCTTCAGTTTGTTGAGCTTTGCAGTAATTTGTTTATGCACAGCTCTTTTAAAAGAACATTCCAGAGTTAAAAAGGGTCTTTTCAAAGGTCTGTTATTAGATTGAATTGATTTGAACTACAGAAGAATATGTGTTTGCAGCAAAATAGCAATTAATGTTAACACTTCAGGGCAATTGACCTCTATCAAAAATAAACAGCCTTTTTTAAGCTGACAAGAGTCAAAAATGGAAAACCAAACACTTGCCAACTTTGTTATATCTAAGTATTCATAGTTCTCCGGAAGCAGAGGCCTCCTATTTTGACAGTAGTTTGGGCCAACTTGTAAGTACAACAAAGTGGCGACAACAATACAAAGATTCCTATTCAGACAGTCCATTTTATATATTTTCTGTACATCTACAATTTTAAAAATGACCATAGTTTGTCAAGAGGGACCCTATCCAAACTATCATGAAAGTGTAATGACATTTTTGAGTCTTGCTAGGGGCTTAAAATAATTTATTTTGACCTAAAACAACTGTTCCCAGGGCTAACCTTAATTGCCATTTTGCTACAAATGCATATTCCATTCTTACAACAAACTTGCTATATTCTTTTGATGATGGTTTCCGCATCTTATCTAATCATAAACTTTGACTTGTTTTAACCCTGAAATGTAACTTTAAAGTCCTTCTACATTATGCCTCTCTGTTTTTTGTTTTGTGTGTTTGCTGACGCACTTCACATCATTTTCCTGTTGCATTTTGGTCAAGCTTCAGCTGGTAGACAGGTGGCCTCACATTTGATTCTGAAATTCATCGGTTTCCAAAAAGGCTCATGGTCAGTGACTGCCCTTTGGTTGTAAAAAAGAAACCAACTCATCACCCCACCGGTGCCACGCTTGACACTTCATGCGAGGTGTTTGTGCTGATATTCTTTGCTAAACACGACTCTGGGAATGATGGCTGTAGATCTTCCCTTTGATCTCGTCTATCAGAAAGACATATTTCTTCTGGCAAATGTTTGAAAAGGCTTTTTTTTTTTTTTTTGACTGTACTGTCATGAACTTAAGATTGAGGATGGATGGAGACGAATGATTCACAATGGTAAGCCCTGAAGGGAACAGCCGAAAGGGAAAGAAGAAGACTGTCACAAACTTTGATATTTAACATGCTACATGAGGCCTGTGGAAACTCAGGTGCACCTCTTGGGTTTTTCGCATATTCTCTGAGCACTGCACCATCTGATCTTGCAAGGAACTTTCACTTCTCTCAACCTGAAAAAACGAGTCGCCAAACGTTGTAAAGGATGTAGGAAAAATACTGTCGGGGTACTCCTATCCCAACAACGTTGATTTTATAGTCTATTATAACATCTCCAAAGATGGTGTTATTTTGTCTGGCTGTTGCTGCAACAAAAGCAAAAGAATAACTTCTTCTGTCTTGCCTCTTGTTTATAGTTGTGTTTTTTTTTTTTATTTTGGCTCTGCATTCTGCCCCCAAGAGGAGATTTAAAGTATTACATGTACTGCTCCCATAGTACGGAATCAAAAAACGTTTGCAAAGCAACTGGTTTCAAACTGCGAGTATACCCCAGGCCTCAAGACTCATGATTTGTTCTTCAAATAAATAAATAAATGCTGATGGGTTTCATCTTTGGAATTTTGTTAACAACCTGGTCTAAACCCTGACATCATGAGCAACTTCCAGCCCATTTCCAACCTCCCCTTTCTGTGTAAAATATTGGAACGTGCTGTCGCCACTCAACTCGAGACCCACCTCACCTCCAACAGTCTGTGTGAACCATTTCAATCTGGCTTCCGTTCATGTCACAGCGCTGAAACGGTCCTTCTCAAAGTCACTAACGACCTCCTCCTCTCTGCAGACTCCGGCCACCTCAGCATTCTCCTCCTCCTTGACCTCACTGCAGGTTTTGACACCATCAACCACACCATTCTTCTTTCCCGCCTGGAATCTTACCTCAGTATCACCAGGACGGCCCTCTCATGGTTAAAGTCATATCTCACAGACAGAACAATTCATCAGAATCAATAACTGCAGCTCCTCCACTGCTCATCTGTCGCAAGGCGTCCCCCAGGGTTCAGTGCTTGGTCCTCTACTTTTCATCCTCTATCTGCTTCCCCTGCTACGACGATGACCTCCAGCTCTACATCTCCACTAAATCCATCACCACAATAACTGACTTCACCCTGACCAACTGCCTCACCCAAATGAAATCATGGATGCACTCAAACTTCCTCAAACTCAACTGTGACAGATCTGACATTATCATCATCAGACCCAAGTCCCTCACCAAAACCGCCCACAACTTCAGACTCACCATTGATGACTTCATCTTGTCTCCCTCCAACCACATCCGCAACCTCGGAGTCATCTTCGACAATAACCTTTCCTTCGAGCACCACATCAACCACATCACTAGGAATGCCTTCTTCCACCTCAAAAATATTGCCCATGTCTGCCCATCACTCTCCTTCTCTGCTGATGAAACTCTCATCAATGCCTTTATTACATCCAGGCTTGATTACTGCAATAGCATTCGCTATGGCTCCTCATCCAAAGTCCTCAAAAAACTTATACAAAACTCTGCTGCTCGTCTGCTCACCCACACCTGCTCCCATGACCACATCACCCCAGTCTTCCAGGAGCTCCACTGGCTCCCTGTCCCTCAACATATCCACTTCAAAGTCCTTCTCCTCACCCACAAAGCCCTCCATAACCAGGTCCCCTGCTACCTCACTAACCTGCTCCACCGCCACAGTTCTTCCTGGAGCCTCCGATGCCAACCTCCTATCCCCAGCACCGGACCTGGGGGGGACAGAGCTTTTTCCACAGCTGCTCCCACCCTCTGGAACTCTCTCCGCACAAACATCCGTGACTGTACAGACCTATTCACATTCGTATCTCACCTCAAAACCCAGCTTTTCAGAATTGCTTTTAATGTGTGATTAATGTCCTGTCTTGTGATGTGTATATATTTTCATGTCCTGACATTTGTTTGATTCTATTATGCATTTGTATCTTCCAATTTTATAATGTTTTGTTCTACTCTTGTAAAGCATCTTTGAGTATCTTCAAAAGCGCTGTACAAATAAAATGTATTATTATTATTATTATTATTAACAAGCACCTGAACGCTGCAGATGAGATAATGGCCAAAATGTTTCCTTTTATAGATGTGCTCCTCACCTCTTAATGAAGTGTATTTTTTTTTTTCCACACTTCGGCAAGTTAGCTCAGTTGTGTCATGTTTGTTGCTCATCTGAGGTTATATCGCCAAAATTCAAAGACCGAGTAAGGAGCACTCGATCGTTTTATATGTTGATACATTAAAACCTTCGAATAGAAAGAGAGTATGCTTGTATGTGTCAGGTCTCCGAATACTTATTCTACCCTTAAACAATTGTGGCTAATTTCCGTTTCAGCCCGACATCATTTCACACCTTTAGGTCCACCAGCTATCATGTCCAGCAGTGTCATCGTTCTCTACTTCTGCCACTCATGGTTCATTAACTTTGAGTAGAAATTAAAAGGCATAGAAGCACGACGGCTCGACTGTCACGCGTGAGGCATTCATGGTCTGCTGCCTGCCTCAAAGAACCTGGAGAATCCCTTCGATGCGAAAAACGATCGATATTGTTGTCATGAAGAGATGCTCTGTTGTTCTGCTCACAGAAATGAATATTTATGACCTGCGGCTGCCGGGACGATGTAAGACCATTTTGTGTACAATAACTGGGAGGAATGTTATGGATTTTTCCCAATTCTCTTCGAAAACATTTAGCTAATAAAGCCAATATATCATCCACGGTGCAAATGAGACAGTGGATGCTGTGGTGCCTGTAGTAATGGAGGGAACACAAATACTAATATCGCTGTAATGCACAGGCTTATTCTTAGCATTATTTTACACAGAATATATGAAGAAAAAACTTCAGCCCAGTGCATGTAATTGCAGTCTGATGTCATAAGATGTGATTCTTCTTTGGGTGTGATACTAAACAAATATATTTAAGCAGCAGGTTGCTCAGGTTCACCTTTGTTTAGCTTATTGGGACCAGTTTATGGCTGCTCCGTGTGTGTTAAAATGTGCACTTCATTGTCAAACTTTCAGCACCGCTTCCCACTACATCCTCAGGCTGATTGAGCTCTACAGCATGCAGCTTTTGCTCGTGTCACCACATGATTGCCTCACATATGATTACACTTAATAATACAGTGAGTGGACAACAGTATTACTTTGCAGGGGCTGCATCTAAACATGAGCAGCTATGGTTATTAGAGCTGGGTCGCCTCATGCCGAACAAGAGGCACTAATGTCCCGCTGCTTGCATCATTGCTGTGCAAATTTATGCAGCAAAGTGCAGCAGAAATCCTCCTCATATCACATACTGGAGTTGATAATATGAGGTATGTAAGGTTCACAAATATTGTTTATGTGGCGAATAGTGGCCCATCACCGCAGTTTTCTTATGGTGCAAATGTGACATTAAAGGGCACGTGATGGGGTGGGTGGGTTCTCAATAGCTCATACTAGAGTGTCTGAAGTGACTACCATCTTAAAAACTTCGAGGCCACGGAATGCAGGAATTATAATCACGAGCTTATGCACATGTAAATGCGGAGTCCTTTCTAATATAGTATTTTCTGCCCAATGATGCATTCAAGAAGTGCCTCTACATTGACAAATGGAACATCGTCTCCATCTATTAAGAAAAATGTGCTATTTTTAATTTATTCTCACGTCTAAAAATATTTCAAAGGTTTTTGCATGTTGTGAGAATAACAGATCATATGGGCCGTTAATGTCTGATAATGACAAGCAACATTTTTGCACGAGCCCTATACGTAGTTGGGGGCAGGAGATTTAGTTTGTAAATGCAAAAGCTTTGGGGCTGCTAACATTTTTCATGAATGCAGTTAACTGTGAATTTCTCCGTACGAACAGCTTTCACACAAATTCTTTTGCCAACCTTTCTTCATGAAAGAATTATCCAGCTTTTCTGTTTGTATAACTTCTCATTTTATTTCAGTTGTTGCATCTCCAAAAACTGGTTAATGGCAAGTCGGCAGCATTATTTAAAACAAGACACACTCGGTTGAAGGAAGTGTATTAAAGACATTACATTTATACTTTGATAAATTGTCAATTTAACAAAAAAAAAAAGCTAAATGCAGCATAATTGGTTTCTAGCAAACATGGATTTTATTTCATATTTTTGTCTTTTGTCAATGAGTAAATTGATTTGTTTGAAGTTGGAATCTAACACAGTTATGCATTTTGCTAACATCTCACCTTTTAGAGGCTTTTTCAGCTTACGGGTTTTGCCATTTGGACCCGCGGAAGATCATTTATCTTCCCCTCTGTGTATGCGTCTGTAGTTGTTTAGATAATTTGATTGATTTGTGCACTTAGGGTTAGGGTCTAAATCCAAAAACATTTATTTTGTCTGTGCTGTTGAGGTTTCTGTATTTGGAATGCGAGTGCTGCATGCCAGATTGTTTGCGAGCGTTTCAAACTGAGAGGTTACACGTGTTCTTGCAAAAGGAACTTCGGATGCATCAATTAGAAAAAGGAAAAAAAAAATAAAATAGAGTGGTTCTGCGGTTTTCTCCACAGAGAAAGCAGAAATGAGAGTCATGCAGAAAAGCGTAGCTGGAGATCAACCCTGGAGCCACTGTTGTGTGATTAAGGGCCAAGTTTGCACAGTCGGTGGGGGGGAGGGGGGGTAAATTATTCACGCAGCAGGAAAAGAACCAACACGTACATTCATGCAAATATACATATGCACTGCGGAGGACTGATAACAAATTGAGAGAAAATGTCTTTTTCAGTCCAGGTGCCTGGTGTGTTAATTAATAGAGAGGTGGTGCACTGCTGAGAAGCAGCGTGTCCACAGTTTCTGTACAGTTCTGCGCGTGGAAATTAGCTCCCGAATTCACATAATATTGGAGTTCTTTATTTCCTGTTTCAGTTACAACCTCTGTTTTATATTCTGTACAGCACTGAAGGCACACAAAACCCAAAGATAGAACAGAAGTATATACAAATATACAGAATAAATAAATCTAGTAAGGTAGAAAAGCTACAGAGTGTGTGCTTACATGAACTTTTTCAGATTGTAACGAGTCCCCAAGAGTATGAACAAGCAGTTTGTATAAATCCTGGACAAAGTCGATGTCCATGCGAGTTCCCAACCGTCCGCTGCTTTTAATGTGACGAGAACAGATGCTGTCCATTTCCAGACCGTCACTTTTAGATCCTCATCTGTCATCATTCATGTGCTAAAATATCTCGTTCAGAAACCTCGATGCTCCTGAATGCCGCTGTGTGTTCAACATAAAATATTGGCATCAAAAGCAGTCACACAGCTCACTAAATGATCGTACATATTAGTGGCTCATTTCTTCTGGCAGAAATAAAAATAGAAAGTTTCAGCAGGACTGTTGATTGTCATGCACCATCTTATGGCATTTGATTAGTGCAATGCATTTTTACAAGACTACAGTTGCGTATATACTGTACCCCAAGTGCTCCACTTTTCCGACTAAAAGAATATCTTTCACCAGGTTGTATAAAAATAAATAAAAGTTCCTGTGACCGCAACTCTGCAGCGTGTTGGATCAATCATCTGACAAGAGGACAGCAGTCGAACCACGCTCCTATCACGGCTTTCCAATGTACACTTGGCAATTTGCTGACTCTACGGCACTAAGAGCAGTCTGGTTCCGGCATTAAAGCTGCCTTGGGTTGACAGGGGCTGTAATCAGGTCATGGCCAGAATCAGGATAGACTGATTAAGCAGAATTCTGGGTCAAGCAGTGACTGAAATTCACTCACTTCTTTCCAAACATCTGCTTTATCCCCATGAGGAGGGGAGGATTGGGGGGGGGGGTGCACGCAATGTGGATCAATTCACTTGGCTGCTGTAGCACCGTGGAAATTTAATCACATGTAAAAAGCTGATTGAGTGGATTTCACAGTGGGTTTAAACCCGGGCCTGCTCTGCAGACTGCAACAGCTTCTTCTGAAAAATATGACACCTTCCAGCAGCTACATGGCATGGCTGTCAACAGATGAACAAAAGAACACACCAGTTACATTCTGTGCTACAATTAAACAGATGTGCCCATGACATATTTATATATGCTTATATATTTCACACCGTGGAAAGTACAGGAGGGTAAATGGGACAAGGCACTTGGTTCAAACATGATAGATGTTCTTGTCTTTTCAGCTTAAGCTCAGTTAAATGCAGTTTGATGCTCCAGAACCTCTAAGTAGTCTGGTTCAGTGTGCAGGTTAGCTTTAAGCTCAAAGTACTCGTTCTTAGTTTGCTCAAGCATGACCTTGCGAGGTCTTGTGTACATAATTGTCTCCATTAGTTTCAACTCCTCCTGCTGCCCAGGGACCTGCATGTCCACAGCAGGCTGAAGCTGGGGCATGTTTTTCCTGAAGTACTCCGTTATTCCGAGCTGCTGCAGCTCCTTCTCCTTCTCCAGAAGGTTCCTGTACAAGGAGTTGGGGTTCCCGAGAGTGACAAACTCGGTGGGGCACTCTCCAGGCATGGCTCTGAACTTTGAACTGGGGTTTCCTGTCAGAGGAGACGTGTTCTCCTTCTCCATGATGCTCCGGCAGACGTGGTGCTTTCCGCTGGACTCCTCGAGGCCATAATCCAAATCGGCGTTGTGCTCCTTGTGCTGAGAGCAGTAGGTGGGATTGCGACAGATCTGCACAATGGGGCTGTGAGATCTGTCTTCGTACAGAGTTGCGGATCCGGTTCTCTGCGTCAGAGTGTGGTGTGTGGTTTTCTGTCCGTACATGCTGTAGTGTAAGTGGATGGGGGAGCTGCTGCTGGTGTTTTCTCGCGGCTGCTCCTCTGCTGCCTTTTTCTTGGCTCTCCGCCGCCGCCGATGCACCACAAACACCACCAGCCCAGCAGAGCAGAAAATAATCATGAGGACAAATATAAGGAGGCTCAAGATGAGCACAGAGAGTGGGATGGTGTCGGTGAGCGAGATGAAGAAACCACCGCTGCCACCACTGACAGGCTCCTGTGTGGCTGTGATGCCGTCCTCCCCACCTGGAGGCCCCGGGTGGTACGTCCCCAGACCGGGACAAAGCATCTCGTGACGGATGCTCCTTAGCTCGGTCTGCATCGCTTTCTTTGGGGTGTGACACAGAATGGAGCCCACCACTGTGTCTTTTCTCAGTTTTTCCACCCATTGTTTAAGGCTGAGCAGGTCACAGCTGCAGTCCCATGGGTTGTCCTCTAAATAAATCTGCTCGAGTGAGTCGAGTTGATCCAGCACATTGCTCACTGGCAGGTGCATAAGCAGGTTTTTTCTCAGGTTTAATTTGGCGAGGGGCACGTTGCGAAATATCTGCGCTGGTAGGGAGCTGAGCAGGTTATTATTTAATGACAAAAGCTTCAGGTTTGGCAGAGGATTAAATGTCCCTGGAGCAATCTCTTTGATAAGGTTGTACTCCAGATAAAGATATTCAAGGTTATGAAGCCCCACAAACATCGTAGAAAACAGTTTTTCTATTCTGTTGCCATTTAAATATAATTTCTTCAAACTGCTCAAGCTCAGGAAAGTTTCATTATCAATGAAATCAATTCTGTTGTTTGCCAAGTTGAGCAGTTCCAAACTGTCATATGTAACAAAATCGTATTTCAAAAGTTTCTGAATCATGTTTCCCGTCATGACTAGTTTAGTGGGGCTTTGCTGAACTATTCCGATGTCTGATACTTTTTGAATTCCTCGGTCCTGACAGTGCATCAAGAAGCCAGCCACAGGGTGATTGTGACAGGAACACTGCTCCACACATGGACTGTCGGGGATGTGAGAGGGCGTCGGCACCCTGGCGTCATCTTTGGCATTTGGCAACTTGGGAATCTGAACCACTTTAGACGAAGGAGTCACAACCATGTCGAGTGATTTTGACGGCTCCTCGAGGTTGATGTCTGCATGGGACAGGCAGAGAACATCTCGCTTGACCTTAGCGAGAATTGTCCCCTTCAGGTGCTGTGGGCTATTGCAGACCACATCCCCAATCGCTGACTGGGCCCTCATGTTCTCCATCCAGATTTTCAGATGTAAAATGTCACAGTCACAGACCCAGTCGTTGTCCTCCAGGAGAAGTTCCATTATCCGCCCGATGTGCTCCAAAAACCCCACGTAAGGCAGTGTCTGGAGCTTGTTGCCTCGCAGATCCAGGTGTGTGAGGGGCACAAAGCGGAAAATGTTGCTGGGTAAAAACTCTATGGCGTTATCGTTGAGGATGAGGACTTTGAGGCGGATCAGCTTGTTGAAAGCCCCTGGTTCGATGGCCCGGATGAAATTTGTGTCAGCTTGGAGAAACTCTAAATTCACCAAGCCTTGAAAAGTGTCTTCTTTGAGAGTGACGAGGAAATTGCTATTTATGTGGAGTTTTTTCAGTGAACCAAGAGTGCTAAAGACCCCTGGCTCCAGCTCTTGTATGCTATTACCCCCGATGTGCAGTGAAAGGGCACTCTTAAGCCCCTCCATTTCCTCAGCACGGAGCTCAACCAAGTCATTTTTGTAAAGGTTCAGGTGAAAGGGGACGCCTGACGGGATTTTGATTTGGGAGATTTTGCTGATGTTTCTCTGCTCGCAGTTAAGATGAAGGATGCCATCTTTCGCCTCGCAGGAGCACAGGGAGTCACAAGATTCGCTAATAGAGGCTGATGCCTGTGGGGGATGGATATCTTGGGATCGGGCTGCAGTTAGAAACAAGCCGATGAAAATGATACAGCGCTGCATTGCGGTCGGAGATATCTGTGAAGAAAGGAAGTATGGGTGGGGGGGTGGGGAAGAGAGAGAAGAGCACTTAGTGTTCTTGTCTTTGAAGACACAAATCAAAATTATCATCCAATCCGATCACTCTGTTTTAATGTGATTGCGTGTGTTAATTGATAGTGGCAACAATTCAACGTTTACATACTAGAGAGCATGAACTTTGTTTTTCATTGTGTAAAAATGCGAGAATGATATACACAAAGAAAAGGACTCATGTTGGATGAAGGCATTTATGCCCTAAAGAACTGCCTGTTCAAAAGCATTAAAAAATATACAACAATCCCACATTTTCTAGGCACCTTACATCCTATAAAATATATGTTACTTTTATATTTGCAAAGTTGAATTTCCTGTGAATGTTCTCTTTGTGTCACCTTTATTCAGTGCATATCATACTGTATTTTTTAATTATTTATTTTTAACTTGTGGGTCAGTAAATGTATCACAACATACACAGTTGACAGCAAGAATTGTTTCTGTGATTTTTTTTATTTCACTGCAAGTGCAGGAAACCCAGAGAGAGCAATCTGTACAATCTTTTAGAGTAAAAATAACCTGTGAAGGAGCAACTACCAAATCGTTAGGGACTGAAAACTTAAAATCTAATACTTAAAGTTGCGTAACTGCTGAAGAAGTCCAATGTCATGGAGCTCAAAAAGACTAAGAGGCTAAAAATGAAGCTACAAGTCTGCACAGCCAGAAGCCTGTTATTCTTCCCTGGTTTGAAAAGTAACTGAGAAAAAAAGAGCAAAAGGTTAAGGACCTATAATCTGGTGCATAAAGAAGGATAAACTTATTTTTCTGGTGGAGTTTGAAAAAAACAAGTCTAACCTGGAGCACTTGATTTTGTAGGAGTCCACAAAAGTCAATTCTAATATCTGTAGTTTTGGAGAAAATGTAACTTATTTATGTGCATTATTTTTACAAAACTAACCATTAATAGATTTAAAATCTGGAAACAAGCAGTTTCTAACATTGTGTCTTACAGTACGTCTTGTATGTAGGTCTGGGTATCGTTTGAAGTTTTTATGATATTAATACCAAAAACTAATACCTTTTTTTTAAATCTTGATTCTTGAACAATGCTGGTTTTGGAATAAACTTTCATCATACTTGAGGTTTTGATATCAGTGCTAGAAAACAAATTTCTTTGGGAAGACAAACTACATTCTTGAGCTTCTTTTTAAACATCAGTAAATGCTTACTAGTTTTAAGTTTTTAAACATAGAGAACTAAGAACTCCTTGACATGACAGGATGATTGAAGCGGTGTGACTGGTGAGCTTCAATGCACTTTCAATGGTAGAGTGCTGATGATGTCACTGCAAGGTATCTAACTTAGGTATCGGATGATGACAAGTTTTTCGATACTTGATGTGCATAGTTTGCATACACTGTATAAAAGGATGCGGAGCCTTTTCTTCTCACTGTGACATTATACCAGACAAAACCTTTAATGTTTTAGATCAGTTACGACTACCAAAATTAAGAATAATAAGAGATTTTTATTACTTCCTTCAAACTGAAAAGTTTACAGATGTTCCCTATGTGTTGGATAACATTGCCGTGGGTCATATGTTTTGAGTTCCCTTCCACAACCTTCTCACAATAGTTTGCTGAAGTTTGGTCCATTTCTCCTGACAGAACTGGTGGAACTGAGTCCGGTTTGCAGGCTCTGCCCACTAATTTTCTATAGAACTGAAATCAGGGCTTTGTGATGGCCCTCATAAACATTGACTTTGCTGCCCTTTGAAATTAGCCACTTTGTAATTAATTTGGCGTTATGCTTCGGGTCGTTGTCCATTTGGAAGGCCCATATGTATGCGAGCTTTAACTTGCTGGCTTATGTCTTGAGATTTTGCTTCAATATTCCTACACAATAATCTTTCCTCTCATTTCATGAGACCACAGTTCATGTTTCCAAACATTAAGGACTTTGTCCCTGTGTGCATTTGGAAACTGTAATCTGTCTTTTTTTATGTTGCTTTTGGAGTAATGGCTTCTTCCTCTCTGAGTGGTCTTTCAGCCCATATCAGTAACCAGCTTCAGACAGCATCTTAACAAGCCGTTTTGCCTTTGTTCTGCAATTAATATGCACATTTTACACCAAAGCATGTTCATCTCTGGGACATAAAACCCTTCTCCTTTCTGAGCGGTATGACGGTTGCATATTCCCACAATGTTTAAACTTGTGTATAATTGTTTGAACAAATGAACGCGGCACCTTGAGGTATCTGAAAATTGTATTCAAGGATGAACCAGACTTGTGGAGGTCTATGATTCTCTTCCTTTTATTTTGGCTGATTTATTTTGATTTTTCCATGTCTCACAAGGAAGCAGCGTGTTTGAGGTGCATTGTCTTTCGTATTATTCTGGCATTTAGCAAATGGATATTTTTGGTAATCGTAACTGACGTAAAACAGGAATAGTTTAACATGATTTAACATCAGAAAAAAATTTAAAAAGTTGTGTCTTTTTGTACAGGGTATGTATAAATATGGGCACTGAGTTTTCGAGTTAAAAATAAATATGAGAGTGAGAAGGCATCTTTCCACTGACTCACAGTGAGATGATGCCAAATGAAAAAAAAAAAGAAATTACTCATATGACTGATTTCTCTATCCCTTACACATGCTGACTCATCTGACTTTAGACCTTCTTGCATGTCATGCAATGCAATGCAAAAAAAAAGAAATTCAGTCTATGTCAAATCAACATTTATTACAGCAATCCTATATAGCAGCAGTATATGAACTCTATCTGACCGATGGATGTTAACCCACGAGGGTTTAGGGAATAAAATCAACACAAAACAAGCTTAAACTCATCAGTCTGATTGCTTACATGGTTCATCTGATTCCCTAAACAACTCTCCAAGCAGTAAACTTAGACATCTGGACGAGATGACTGTCCACTGAAAACAGTAGTTTAAACCAAGGTCTTATGAGGGTAATTGCAACATCACAATGAACATTATTTACACTGAATGACAAAGAGAACACTGCACGTCAGCACCATATCCAACTCTATTACACTAATTTGACTAAAATCACTCAGGATCAAAGGGTAGATCACTCTCAGGGGACTATTGTAGGAGTGCATCTTTTCAAGATGAGGGGAGAACTTGATATTCACTGTGAACAGAATTCTTCAAAGAGGAAAGACGACAGCTCTTCCTGTTAATGAATCTGATTAGCATCTGGAAGGCTTCATTCTAGCAAGATTGGCTCAGCTGATGGAGCCTGTGTTTGAGAGAAAAAGAATCCTCTTTCTCATCATGTGTCTATGACACTTCAGCCTCTTAAATGGAGCTCAGAAAAAATGTTTCCTCCCTGGTTACAGTCAGTGAGAGGTGGGCATGTTTTTTACTGAAGTCTGTAGCTGTCTTTGCCCTGCAGAGTGTGTTTTGGACTACGTATTAGAAAGTGAACACAGGTAAAATGTACATCCTTGTACCTCTCGAGCACATACAGGGTTTCTCCACACAATCAGCGTGTTCAAGACAGAAGGCAGAATGTAGTGTGTAGTCTCTCTAAATGAGTCCATGTATCCATTCATCCATTAATTTCTGCTTATTTGGTTTGGGGCACCAGACGTCTGGAGGAGCAACGGCTCTGTTCCAAATCCTTCACAGATGACTGAACCCTTGTCTTATCACAAGGGAGAGTCCTAATATCAGTCATGTTTATCTGAAATCTTGTTCTTTTGGCCACTACACACAGTCCATGACCATAGGTGAGGGTAAGAACATAGACTGCCTGCAGACACCAAACTGATCAACCTCTTCTCCCACTCATGAACAAGATCTCAAGATACCACGGCAACAGATTCGGAAGTGATTCTCATCCTCTCTGCTTCACAATCGGCTATTCAACTATTCAGCTCAGAGCTGGAGATTGTGGCACTATGACACCAACAGGACATCATGTGTAATGAGTCTGAAATGGGGAAACTGAAGCAGAAATGACAATGACTGGCAACTCATAGTTTCTCAGCAGATTAATCATCAACACTTGAACTGTTGAAAGACTCTGCATCAGAGTTCCATATGGACCACATCCTGCCACCCTGTGGGACCTGGATAAATTATTGGGAAAACATGAAACGGGTAACAGGAGCAGCGAGGCAGCTTCCACTGACAATTAAGAAAAGGCAAAAAGTTCAAAAGTGCTTTTCTTTTCTTTTTTTTAGCAAAGTAAGTCATCTATTGGTTGGCATTACTTTATTGTTTTAAAGTCTGTATGAATGGTTACATTTGTCTTTCTCTGTGAACTGCAGATTGACAAATATGATTTGTGCCTGAAAGCGATAAATGTTAATACATGGGCGAGCTGCCCGGATACATAAATGGCTGCCCAAAAATACCTGGCAAACAAGTCATATATCATTTCTAACTATCCAAAATATTGAAAATTAGAACTGCAAAAGTGCAAATTTCCTCTCTCATTCTCTCTCTCACACATATATGCTGACAAAAGCCACAATTTTATTTTTTTATTTTACATACATCCACTTAATAAACAACACATGAGACACCTGGACTCCAGCTAATGAGATTTAGAAACTTCTTTGTTTTTGGCTATAGGAGCCTTTATTAACAGTGAAGAGCAGCAGGAATCAGGGCAGAGAGATGAACCCGAAGTGGAGCTCAAACCTGCTGCTTGAGGCTATTGCATACAGTCAGTCCGCTTTAACCACTCGACTTCGCAGCGGACCGAGATTTAGAAACTCCTAAAGGCATTCTTCCCCATAACTTTTAAGCAACCTTTATTTCAAATAGAAAAGCATCTAGAGAAAACAGGAAAGTTTTTAAACACATCCTAATTGCGTTCTGTACAAGACAGTCATTGATGCTGCTGTAATTTAGCAGAAGCTGTGTTGCTGCATTACTGTAATGATCACAATAATGGGCTTGCTTTGACTTAGTTCAGTCACCACCTCACCATACGAAGGAGGGGCAATTCCAGCAGTCTGGTGCTCCTACTGTTCCTACTACGAAATAAATAAAAAATATGTAACTATTAACACAGGTCACAAGTACTGAAGACATCCCCCGAAGCCTCCCAGCATTCCAGCCTCTCCTGTTCTGCATATAAACTCGTCTTCACACGTGCAAAACACTTACTGTAAATGTTACCGTTTTTATTCCTCTTAACAAAATAATACGTATAAATCACTACAAACGTTATCAAATATTTACCCACAGTGCCACAATTACAGCAGAAGCTCTAAGTGAATGTAGTAATGACTCCATACCTCCCTCACAGTGCTGTGCAGGGAATCACCACAACATCAGATCTACACAACCGGAGTAATTAGCTGCGTGTTTTTGTCCTCGGGGGACATCCTGCGCTCTGAGTGGGCCTGCACAAGTAAGACACCTACACATGAAGTAACACATGATAGATCATTTACATAACCAATTATTGCCTGTATTAAATATAAAAAAGCTGTTTCTCAAAGGGTAAGCATTGTTTTTTTGCATCTGTTGTAATGTACAACGAAGGAAAGCTTTTATGAATTTATCTGCATATCTGAAATAGTATAAAGGCTCAGACTGCGTACACATGTGGTGAGGTGATAAAACAATGCAACAGAGATTTTTATGACATCTTCCAGATATCACAGCGGAAAAATAATTACTACATTTAATCAAAGAGCACTGGTGTATGAAATTTAAAAGAATGACATTTGTCAAACCTGTTGAATATACATTCTTCATATAAGATTAACATTGTGTACGTATTTGTGTTGGAGATCATGTGGCCCTCACCCCTGTGATCTGGTGGCGTTCAGGAACACTGAATGAAGAAAAAGGGACTATTAATGGATATTTTCTGCATGAAGACACAACTGAGAGAAGTTATGGAGGGCAATAGCCTTATGCACTCTGTCTGCTATATTTCAAAATAGACTTCTCTAACTGATCCATTTTTCAGGCAATCAGTGTTGCATGGAACTCAGTGTGACGGGCCCAGGAGATGAAACATTCTTCCGGTGCCCGTCTGCTGCTGCACTCCCTTGTACTGATACAAATGTGCATCCCTTGCTGTTCAGACAATTCAATTAGATATCTGCCGAAGCCGTATGAGTTCTCTCCTCATGCATGCATGTGAGACCCACTCATCGTCCAACATGGAGTACAGACAGACCTGAGGAGGGAAGGACCGCAGCAGGAAAGTCAAGAAAATCTGTTGATAGAATATTTATCACACACAGGGCCTGTCTGCAGCCACAGTAAGACAGGCTAAAGGCTTTGCCTGCTTACAAACCCATAAATAGCAAGTTCACACTTCATTTGAGCCAGCTGGAAACTGTATTGTTCCAGAGCAGAGAGGTGCACCATTATATCATGAGGCTCCCATCATGAGTACAGTGCCTCTTCATGAGTATAATATCATGTCACAGTGACAAGATGTCCTCTTTGTGATTGTAGCAAGCAGGAACACACAAACAAGTCATGAATACGTACATTCAAAGGCCGGCGAACACTGGCGGACTGCGGTCTCTTCATATAAGGACATTAGTCCACACTCACTGACGATCGGTACACATTCTGAGGCCAGAGGTCAGGTTTAGCTACAAGACAGTCAACTTCTACAGTTTTCTGCTGATGGCTACTTCAGTCAGACAGGAAGTTGAGTTCACAACCCAGGCGTCTGGATTGTGCAGCAACCTCCATGAACTCAAGCCCCCTTTTCTTCTGATTTAATCTCATTTTCTGTCTCGGCTGTCTATCAGTGCACCTCTAGCTGGTATAATTAGGCTTGATGCATTAGATTAACTGTCATGACTTGTGTATGCGGTCTGAATAAGCAATGCAGCTACTTAAACTCATAACACATAAGTTGAAAATCCCGACAGCTCTGCTTCTGACAACTTTAACAACTGTCTAATTTATGCTGTTTTTGGGAGTCTGACTCTGAAAGCGCTGGAAGACAGTTGGATTTTTGATACATCTGCAAACCAAGGACTCACACCAAGCACGCTGTCCCTGCTGAAGAGCACATACGCCCCTGCTTTCCATTGATTTTGCACGCTTCATGGTGCTTAGAGCCCTGCAGTACTGCATAATTTTATCATCTGAACATTTGTCACATTTAGCAGTGAACCGGCACACAGAGCAGATCCAGTACACATGGTACAGTACAACGCCACATGAGCCTGGATATGAACTGTATTGAGTTGCGTTCCCAGCAACCAGTCGACAGTTTAGTGCATTATTTTTAGAAAAGTAAGCCAGCTAAAGTCATGTTCTGTGCTCGTCACTGTCAGTGTAAGTAACGTATGCTGGAGCCACAAAAAGCCCATAAGGCAGAAGTCTAATTCATTTCTCTATAGCGTGAGGCAAGCTGATGTTCGAGTAAGAAAGGCTTGTTATCCAGAGATGACTATTCATCCAACTTTGTCAAGACAGATAAAACTTACTCTTATTTTGAACATATCAGGTCTACATCTTAGATGTATATATAGCAGAGAATATTGTAGCTTTTAACCTGCTTTAAAAGCTCCTCAGTCTCCAAAGAGTTTTATAACCTTAGTCCTGCTCACTGCCAGGCTACCTGCAGTCACGGTGATTAATGGAAGTTGACAAAATGGTCCTTGACAGAGTAATTCATTGAAGTTGCCCGACCTGACCGTAAAAATAACGCTTAAAAGTTAGACAAAGAGATGTTGAAAAGATCTGATAATTGTGAGGCTGAGCTTTAAGTATTAAAGCCGTCATTCTCCACCTGGAGAGGCGGAGTGAGCCTGGAGCTGCCCACGGTTCCTCCACTAACCGCTCTGCCATGCGGAAACCAAGATCCTTTCGGCGGTGTTGGAAGCACACGCGCTCGGTGATGAAAGCAGCGAGTCTCATACCACATGTTTTTCAGGCAGCTACATGGATTGCATCTTAAGAAACAGCTTCAGCGGCTTGTTGGAAAATGTTATCAACCGTGTGCTTTCTCGTGTCGTGTCATGTAGCCCTGGCAGCTGATCACATGACACAATATAAGCAAACACGCACTAACTGTGTGGATGGACGCACTTCTATGTGACAATAAAAGCACAGTTTCAGTCACTATCTTGTTTACTGCCAAAAATCCTCACTTACTGCTCTCTGCTGGTGGGCATTAATTTCTGATAGTGAGCATATGCATGATAGAACTAATAATAGAAGCACAAGGGCTGTGTGGAAACGGAGGAGGGGGGTGGTTTGCCTCCCCTGGCAAGTGTGATTTAGCAGGCTTGCATTTCAAATGGTCTGTTTAACTAATGTGCAGTAATTAGTTCTCCAGAAATGAGCAGGGAGATTACACCAGTGTAAAGTGGCATCAAGGTATGTTTTGTAAGAGACCCATCTGCACACAACAGATGTACATTTGTGTGTCGCCTACATTACTGTCCCTTTAAAAAGTGACACTTTTGGTGTGGGAGTGAGTCACCAGAAGGACTGGAAAACTGGAGTTGCATTCGTTTAGGATGCTCAGTCTAAAAGCTGCTGCACCCTGGAAGTCAGATATATCATATGAAATGGGGGAAGGAAAGAAATTGTCTTAGGTTGTGCAAGTTATTGAATTTTATTTGGAATTTTCATTATGACTCCAACAATTAAGTTATATTGAAGTCACACTGGTGTTTCTGGCAAAAATTAAAAATGAAGTAATTATTTGAGCAGCTCTAAAACAGTTTTATAGATCAAAATTTAAGTTTACTGTCAACATTCCAACATTTGTTTTTATATTATTATATAAGCACAAGCTTCAAAAGTCAGTGACTTATTGTTTTAAATAATCGTGATTTCAATATTGACCTTAATGAGAGCTGGGCGATATGACCTCTAATCGATATCACAATTAATTGAACACCTCGATTGCGATGAATTATTTCTGTATCGCTTAGATTTTTTTTGCCCTCACAGATCAATGACAAGGCTGTTGCTGAAAATACTATTAACTATTAAAACTCTTAAAACTGGAAGTTTCTAATAAAATAAAATGATTTTAAAATAAGTGAAAGGAATCTCACACCATTTAATGACATAAGGTGATTAACTTACCATTTCAAAGAAGAGAAATAATTGACACAAGTAAGATTACATTGATTATTAGTTCTGAGGGGTGGTTTTGATAAATTTTTGATTAATTACCCAGCCCTAACCTTTTACACAGTTACCATAGCGAGATATTTTAAGCATGGCTTTGCTCTGGGTCAACTAACGCTGTCTTACATCCATCATTGTTTCAGATGATTTTACTGAAACAAGCTCTGGCAGAACCTGTAGCTAGCCAAACACATCTAGCCACAGTTGGATAGGGTTGCTATGGAGACCAAAATCATTAGTTTAGTACCAGGTTGCAAATATAATTGCTCCTGCTGGAAAGTTGGACGTTCTAACACGAGGGTTAACCAAGATTGACTCACTTTTAGAGGCATTGTCATTTAATCCCAATTACCATCTAAGTCAGCTCTTTTTCTCTTTAGAAAATCACAAAAAAATTAATCTCTCACTTGGACAATTAACAACTGTGTAATACCAATTGTTGTAGATCATGTGATCATGACTAAATAATTGTCCTCATCCACTTGTTTGAAAACAGCTGCATGAAACAAACAAAAATGTCTTATTTCAATATTTTCCACCATTTCACAGAGCTGGCTAACTAATAGATTTGATGCTGTCCTCTACTGTGGATGTGACATATCTGCCATGCACAGCTGTTGTTTAGAAAGACTAAAAGCTTTCACTGGAGCGGTTCAGAACCGAATATGAAGCAGCCAGGATGAGGAGAAGCGCCTCCAAATCTGAGTCCACAGCTCTCAGTCCATGTCAAACGGATGCTAAGCCCAAAGACAAACACACATTTTTCAACTGTATGGTTGTTAGATTTCAAAAGACTGAGGTGAATAAAAATGGAATATTAATACTGAAGCTTCAACTGAAACCTTAATGGTTAAGTTTTGATCATTCGGTGTGGATCTGCCATGTTTGATAAAAAGTCTCAAAGGAGCTGCACAGAGCAGGTACGGCACAAACACAGTCACAGCCGCAACAAAAAAGAATATCAACCAGATGTTTATATCATAACAGACTCAATAAACCCATAAGTCATTTGTCATTTGTGAAAACATCATCAAAAATTCAACTTCTACTGGTGATGGCAGTTTAAACCCACAAGACGCATACATGTTTTGCTCTTTGTTGGCGCCTTGTCAAACTGCACGCTCACGGTCCATCAACAGAACCATGCTGAGTTTCCTAACAGGACAAACGACTACCACATATATCTGTCAGTGGCTGTAATGATAAGAAACAGATGAGTGATGGTTGTTTGAGTGACAATTAGTGAGGAGCTGCACTAAAAATAAATTCCACTTGCCATATGCAGTTGCATCTGTTCACTGAGCTGTCAGACTGCCAACATCTAGACAATTTTTCTGATAAGATTCTGCACACATTAGCCACATTTAAATAAGCCTGTGCATGTTTGAGGAAAAATAGATAAATAAAAGATATAAAGACTGGCACAAATTTGGCTCTTATTGTTTGGGGAAACGTGCACAGGCCAGTTATAACTCCAGGAGAAAAATCAGCGGTCGGATCATGCATGCCTCCTTTTCTGATTCTCCCAGCGCTCTACCCTCTGACTATTTATTCACCAGACACGTCCATAATTCATTCTTGTGTCAAACTGGGATCAGTATAAGAAGCTTTATGATGCAGAGCTAGTAGGACTTAAACTCCACCCGTGTGTCGGTCTGAGCACTTTGATTCAAATCGAAGGAAATCCAGTGCGCGGCCAGTGGGAACAGCGAGGGACTCACTGGGACACTTGAACAATGCATGAATAGAGAAAGATGAATCGAAAGATTGTCATGGAAGATTGTAAGACCATTTATGATTCCACACATAGCTACCGAAGGTGACACTGAAGTTTAAATTAAACTTGTAAGTTACAAGGCAAACTGAAGAAGCCTGGACTTTGAATCACTGGATTTTCTTGCACCAAAGACATTTAACACAGCAGCTTTTTAGAGCAAATTTACTTCATGCTATCTTGCTTTCTGCCTGTACACATTCCCCCCCACAAGCTCAGGACTCTGGCTGAGTTAATTGAGTGGCTGATGACTTGACAACTACGGAGGCATGGGTTGACCTGCGCCGTATAGCCTAACGAGACCTTTCAAGACCAATTAAGTGAGAAGCCCACAGAGGGCAATTAAAAGAGCCAGCTGCAATTTGAAGCTTCTGTTAAAAGTTGTTACGACAAACAGACCTTTCAACGTCAATGACAAAAAAAAAAAACCCAAAAAGCTCAACATCAGCCGTAAGTACCTGTTTGTTGTTGACGTGGATTACTGACGCACCTTCAACTTCAGAGAATCATTTAAAAACAGCCACTGAAGATTAACAGCATTTACAGGCAGCTCTGCACGTGCTTCATAAGAAATGTGTCCTTTATAACACGTGACATGGAGCAACAGAAGGGAGTGTTGCATTTCAAACAAAGGCAGCGGTCTGTTTATTGTCCTTAGCAGGCCCTTAAGATATCAGCCATATGTTAAACAGGCCCAGTAATCTAATTTGTCCACAATGAAAAAAAAAAGAGGGTGTCGTAAAAGTATAAAATAAAGAAATTACAAATAAGATATCAATAGGGATTTGAGCAATTATTACAATTCATTTATATGCAAACATACCGTCGCTGTCTTGATTTGTGCAAGTACAATCATCAACGGGGGGATCTGAAACCTGCATCTAACGAGAATTACATAACCTGATATTACATTTCTGTGCAAATGAGGCGCTGTGTTTTCTCTTTACTTCTAGGACTAAACGAAATGATGAGGATCAGTTGGAACAAACCCAAATAACAAAGTTCAAACATTTTTGCTAAAAATATTTACTTTAAAGAGAAGAATTTGTTAATCTGGTTCTATGTCTTATTTTTGTTGTTCCACTATGCTGGGTGTTCGAAACTGGAACTGCTATTGATGCAATTTCCTTTTTTTTTTTTTTTAGCTCAAAGGGTCCCCCTATCGGTGTTGAGGTTAAACTCCTTTACTTTTGTTCTATCATTCGATTTTTTCTTTTCCTGAGTCTCATATTTAGACCTGGTGCAGGGGGAGGGGGGGGGGGAGGGGGGGGGGGGGGGGGGGGGGGGGGGGGGGGGAGGGGGGGGGGGGGGGGGAAAGGGG
>JBAMYA010000012.1:6721604-6748341 GCA_037176975.1 Arrhamphus sclerolepis
TTTTATTTCACACTACATTTCATTCAGTGTCTGGTTGCCCCAACAGCACAGCATACACACACACACACACACACACATAAAATGTGCACACACTCGTACACACCTCACATACACACACCCGCTGGGAGCAAGCCTTTAGTGCCCAAGAAGAAGATATACACCGCAGAGGCAATGATGCCAGCATAAACCTACAGATCAGTAAATTCACTCGTATACAAAGGACACACAGAGTGCAACAAACTTGCATGAGCCTTGAAGTGTCTCGAAGACAATTAGAGTGAAAGCAAATAATGAATGAGGACCTCAGGGAGTGGGGATTAGGGCAGCAGTGTTTGGCTCCAAGGATTAGTTCAGGGGTGCAGGGTGCTTTAAAAGCAGGAGATAAGCTCTCCAACAACTAAAGGTGACTCACCAAACAGACTGAGCACTTAGCAACGGAGAGAAGAGACCTTAGCGGAAGCTAGTCACATTATACAAATGCATATAGCGCTCAAACAGAAAGGATTTGCATTTTTCCATGAAAAGATGTTTGTCTTCTATTCTGACTTCATGAAATTTATGAGGTTTGAGTTCTTCACAACTTTCAAGCAAACTGCCATGAAAAGATACAAACAAACTGACTTGATTGTGAGAACCACAGTAGTTGCCTGGAGGTAAAATCCAGATTTGGATTTGGACCAGCTTGCTGTTGGTAAGAGAACATCCTGGTGTCTTCCTGGAGGACATGGAGAGGTGATCTTGAAGAGAAAGGTCTGGGCCTGTCTGCTTAGACTGCTGCTCCCAGAACCTGAACCCAGATGGGCTGACTGACAACTTTATGCTTTTCCAAATGAGAGAAACGTGGTGCTTTGGATAATCGCCGATGCATCTATTTTTTAAAAATATTTTCCCTTCTTTCAGTGTTTGATTATCGTGCTTTGCATGTTGATTTGGCCTAGATTTTATGTCAGATGCACTTCGTGACACATCCCTCCCTATTTATCCAGGCTTGGGGCTGGTACTATGCCTGGCTGGCAGCCGACTCTACCCATTATACCATTGCCACCTTTGTGCAAGCAGCAGATATCAACAGAAAACTGCACAATGTGTCATTTTGTCACAAGTAACCTAAAAGCTTTCTGAGATCATACTTTGTTTTGTTTTTTTCTTTCCCTTTTAAGGATGTGTCATCCTTTCGTGAATCTCATAATTGCATGATGGGAGTGTGGGCTTGCCTTACTGGGAGATTCAATACTAAGAGGCTGTATCTAAAGCCATACTTAGTCAATTATGTGAAAGGGTGCTAACAAAAAAAAAAAAAAACCTGTCTTCTCTGAAAGAAAGTTTTGTCAGGACCCGAGTCATCACAACCTTAATGTGCCAGGAAACACAACTAGTAGAAAACATGCTACATACAAGAAACCAAGGTTCCCAATCATCTCTAGTCAAGTGAACAGAAATTACATGTCTCTATTCAAAGTAGAGGTTGTAGCACCTGCTGAGCTTCTGCTGTGATAAGATTTGGGAAGCTCACTGGTTTTGCAACAACCGGCCTTGTTTAGCACCAGGGACAAGGTCGTATAAGTGATAATGAAATCGTCTCATTACTGTAATGAGACACATTTATAATGAAGGTGATTTGCCCCAAACAGCACTCCTACACATACAGGTACATGCAAGCAAACAGACAAGACTATCCACATGGAGACAGGCTTGTGCACTTCAAACACAACAATCTGCCACCTAATTACCCAGCAAGCAAAGCATAATGTACAACCTTTTTGTTTGAGGACAGAATTTGTGTCACCAGCTTTTTCCATACCGAGGTCCAGATCAGACAGGGAGCAGCTCTTTATAGCTACTGTGTATCTTTGTATTAGCTTATCTGTTTACTTTTAGCCACAGACGCAAAACTAATTATGTTACAATGAAGTCTCAGGCTGTCAATGGAAATGCTGGATGTGGTATGACTGAGTATATTCTTATTAGAGGCGGAAATGTGTCATTACTAGCAGGCATGTACCTGCTTTATTATGATGTATAATGAGAAAATGCTACAAACAGAAACATAGTGTGAATACGATGAGTTTATTGCTGGATTTAATATCTAGAAACATCACTATAATTCTAAATAGAGTTAAAAAAAGGAAGAAAATTAGGTCATTCAAAAAATACTGTTAAAATACTGTTAAATTGTCACAGTATGTGCCATGAAGCATCACACAGACGAGATTTTTTTTACATAACTCTTGACTGTCAAAAGACTGTTGGAGCTTGATATTATGTGAGCTATAAATAAAGTTTTCAGAGCAAAAATAGCAAGTTACAAGACATAGCTACAACCTTTATTTAATACATATGTAGCAAAAGGAGCTAAAATTCTGAGAAAAGCTATGAAGCTAAGCTATGTCTTTCACAAATGAACAAATAACTTTTCTGAAATAAGAGGACAAATTACGAAGCTAAAGCAACAAAATTGGTGAAGAAGCAAAAAAAAAAAAAAAAAAGATAAAAAGTGAGCAATGAGGTGTGTCACCTATATGTAGCAAAAAAAGCCAAATTTTCTCCCAAAACATAGCTATTTGTTGAACAAAAAAAGCTAAATTTAACTGTCATGGTATTAAGTTTCTGAGCTAAGCCATACACATATTATCAAGGGACGCTAATTATGACATAAGAAAGTAAATTATTAAGTTTGGCAACATATTTTGAAAAGAAACTGACCTTTCTAAGAAAGCTAATTAAGTGTAGCTATAGCTTTAAGCAGCAAAAGAAGCAAACATTTTTTTCCTTTTGATAAAAGACAGCAAACCACTGAGCTAATATAATTAACAAAGGAAGTTAATATTTGTGAGGTAAGATAGCAAGTAATTAAGAATAGCTATATGTTTACGAAAAGATGCTAACAGTTCTGAGATAAGCCTAGCGCCAAGCATTAGGGTTTAACTGTTGTTGATTTGGTCTTCAAATTATTATAGGTGCTATAAATTTAACTATAGAAACTAGCCACAGGATGCATAAAACCATTTGTGTATTTAGGGCATGATAGGAAAAATGAAGAAATGTTAATTTGTGTTGGTGGACTGACTATGTGGAGGAACTGTAACTGAGCACAAAAGAGTCTTTGTGATGAATTACTAGATTTGCAGTCACTGAAATGTAATTATGTCAGCAAATCAGGAGGATGATTCATCAGGAGGGGAAGCCATAAACTTAAGAATCCAAAACAAAAATCAAGTCCGGAGGGGTGCAATCATAAAAGATATGTCGGTCTAGTGTGCTTTTTTTTTTTCTTTTCCTTTTGTTCCATCCAGAGAAAACCAAAATGACAATCCAGTTTGAAACTGAAATGGTAGCTTTTCCAAAAATCCTCAGATCCCAGAGAGGTGTGGATATGAAGAGTAAATATAGCAGATGCTTTGTTTTTAAACTAAAACTGTAACAGATTGGATGTGCCTTTTGACATAAAGGGATTACCAGAAGATTTTGAGTTGAAAAAAAAAAAAAATCAAGGTTGGATTTGCTGCTGTTCTTTGCAAAGAAGCAAGACGTATGTTGACTACAAATGTAACAAATCGGTCTAAAAGCCTGGCCTACACTCAAATCAGGCTCAAGTCTACAAAATGTAAGCAAAACCATGTTCTAAGACTTCATTGTCAATAAAGAGTAAACACCTACTCACTGCACAGGAAACACTTTAAAAATGACCTATTGTCTTCATTTCTGTAACAAAATTTTGGACAAAAACTCAAACTAGAGCAAAATACTTTTAAATTTCATATTTTATGCCTCCCTTCCTGTCCTTTAAACTAAACCTGCCAATTATTTTTGGCTGGGAGACATCATTGCTGTTCTTTTGAAGGATCTGACAGTATTTCCTTCAATTTACGCTAATAATCTGTCTGGAAAAGAAAGATTTTCTTCAAGCAAGACATTTATTCCTGAGAAAATTGAGAGCAATCAGAGTTGACAGCGGTTGTCAAAAAAAATAAAAGATACCAAAGATATATGAATGAGAAAGCTTGGCTTTTCTGATTAGCTGATAGAGAAAATGGCAAAGAAAAGAAGGAAGAGGAGGATGACATCGGACAGAGGTCGATAGATCTGATTTGCACCCATGAATTTATGAACAGGCCTTGCTGAATCACCAGAAGCACCCACTCCATAATTTGCCTTTTAACCCAGCTTGAACTACCTCCACCACCTCCTCTGTGAATGCTTACAGAGCAATAAAGTCACACACACTGTGAATCTAAAGGGTGCTCTGCTAAATCTGGTACAGCGGTGATTTGTAGACTGACTCCCATGGTTCAAAGGACCACTTACAACTGATTCCACGGCATCTATCTAATATCACAGATAAATTTATGGACAGACTCAAGAGCTCACTCTTAAGAGTTAACATAATTTGCTCACCTCCCATCAGCAATAAATGTGAGCTTTTCTCTTTTAGCAGGTCATTTGAGATTGGTGACTTTTGGACACAAGAGGGCACTGTTGGCTCTCCATAATCTCCACAGAAAGGCCAATTCAATCATGCTGCATTGCATTCTGAAGCCAGTAACCTTCCCTCTAGAACACATCCGTATATAAATAGCCCCCAAGGTGAGCAACCTGTAAATCGTCTGTCCGTGAATAAAAAGAATCACAACTGGGTCTGTCATTGAGACTGAAACAGAGTGAGACCTCCCGTCACCCTATAAGCACAGGATCCAACATGCGACCCTGGAACTTTTGCTGCCCTGCATTTATTTTCCATGTTTGTGTCTTAACCCTACAACAAAGGGGGCACGTCAACTCCATTACTCATTTCTGGTCATAATAGCTACAAATGGCCTTCTATCACTCCCAAACCAGGCCTATCAGCTTGTCCAGCCAGCCAACAGACAACTCTTATGAGAGACGGGCGTCTCACTGGTCAGGGCTGCCTGTCTCGTATCTATCTCAGCGAAGCATGTCGGATGAATGGACGCGGGGCTGTCTTGTGTCAAGTAATAGACGAAGGAGATGAAAGTGGAGTGAGGCCCACAAAAGACACACAAATATACTAGTAAGCATCCGTGACAAGATGCAATGAAGTGAACGACAGGAAAGACAGGTACAGTTCTAGCTGGAGAACATTATATGAGTGTGTGTTTTTGTTCTTGTATTCATATTTGAGAAATGTATTCTTCTGTATGCATTTGTACCAGAGAATGTGCATCTATGGACATGTGTGTGACTGTAAATGCTTGAGCTGTGTGTACTCCCTGCAGATTGCTGCTCATCTGTGGTTTATTCATCCCTGTGGATAGCAGGGGTGTACATGCTGAAAGGATACATCAATCATTGGACAGGGGGTAAAAATAGACAGGCTAGGCTGAATACAGATGTGTCTCTTCGCTCCGCGTACATTTACAATGGAAAAAAAAAAAAAAAAGATTTGTATGGGTGAAAGAAAAGGAGAACAAGGGATTAATTGTATCTCCTTTTCTTTTGGTCCACATTCAGTAGGCTCATCACAGCCTGAAAACAAGTCGGCCTCTCTCCGCCCCGCCACCTTCTAATCCCACACACTGAGAGGCTCCTGCTGTCCATATCAATTAGCAGCATTTAGCTGGTCACACCACTGTGCTACAGATGACTACATTTCCCACGTCTCAGTGAGGCAGATTGCCTGCCATTATTAATGGCACTGCTGGGGAGGAGATAGCTGCTGAGCACTACACTGTGGAGCCGCAGTTGAATTCTTGCCATCAGATTGCTGCAGGAATCTCCTCCTCTCCGCTAAAGGTCAACAATTCAGATATGAGGACGAGTCGACGCCAGTTGCTGCACGTCTTTTTTGTCATTCGTTTTATCAGCAGTGAGGCTCGGCTCAGTCACTTTTTTCTGCTTACATGAAGAGATGTCAGCTGTCAAAAACGAATGATAAATAAATATTTCACAAAGATTTATAGATGGACACATATGTACAAAAACCCCGCAAACATCCGGAGCTTCCTCACATGAAAACACAACATCCCCTTGACAGGCTGGGGGGGGTGGGGGGCATGTGGAGGAGGAGAGCCAGGGCTGATTGATCGATCTTGGCATGGTGTTAATAGTTTCAATGATGAAAAGCAAGACTCCTGTTTGCGTGTGTATGTGCACGCGCTTGCGCGCGCGTCTTTCAAGCTTTATTGATCATGTGCCAGGGTCACGGGTTAATGCTCGTGTTTTTAAGTGTTCAGGGCAGATGGCAGCCAAAGTCACTTCATGAAAAAGTCCTGCTGGTGTGGGGTCCGCATGTTTAATCCTTAAATCAAGAGGAAAAGGTTGAATGTTGCATGTCACCTTCATAAAATCGACCCATCGAGTCTTTGAACATCTGTAGCTTGTTTGATGCCGTCTGTCATTCTTAAAAGGAATTTCAAATGTGAAATACTAGTATAGACAAAAACTGTCACTTACTTGTATTTTTCACAGTAAAATGTAGTTATACAATTGAAGGCTTAAGATTAAGATAAACAGCAGAATACTTTCAAAGATAATTTACACCCCAAACCACCTCCATGTTCCTAATAATACCAAAAAGAGCATAAATGCATTCTGGGAAGGCATCAGTAATTATTCTTATGGGGAGCAGCCAAACATCCCCCCATTCATGCACCACCCGCTGTTTGAATTGAGTGAGTTTTCAGTTTATTTCACTTAATATTTTTATCTTTAAAACAGCTCAGCATTGACAATGAGCCTCCTTTTTCTTCTGCCCCATTTTTCTGCTTGCCTGGTGTAGTAAAATAGTAAATGTATGTCTTCTGTGAGGGGAATCAATGTTCTTCCTCCAAGACAAATATGATGTCTAAACTAGGTTATTTTATTTGGGTAATTTATTGGCGGTTTTATTGGGGTTTTCTGTGCATTGGAATGTAGTTAAACTCTATTACTTGCATTTAAAAAGCACTGAATTAGAAAATGAAAAGGAATTGTATTTTTTCAAGTTAAAAAAATATTTATTTAGTCACCGAGACAAAATAGGAGTTGAACTAAACTCTTTTTAAAATGTAAATATTTGGTTTTCCTGTTGTCTGCCCAGTCATAATAAAGGCATCAGGTATGGAGCATGTCCTTTCTATGAAAAATAATCTTTTATTGGTCATATTCATTATGACATCAAGACCAAAGGATATTTAGGTTTTTTTCCCTTCTCTATTGTGGATGAACCACCTCTATTTCAATGAACACATATTTGACTGTATTTCTTCCAGTTTGCCCTCTCTCTTTGTGTCCATTATGATTTGTTCCAAACATTTTTTTTCCCAATGTTTACCATTGGTGAGCAAATTAAAATTCTGACTCAGACACTGAGTCAAAGGCCAACCAGTAGCTACCCGTATGATATATACGGGTTTGTTGTTGAGGACCCTCAAAAACTGAGTTTGGTGAAGGAGCTGAATTTGTCATTCTATAAAAAATCCACAGGGACTGCAAAACCAAACTTGATTTACTTTTTTTTTTTTTGGAGGGTGGGGGTGGGGGGTTGAGATGAGGTTGAGATGTTCGCGTGTTGATAAACTGCTGATTCAAGCAGCATGATTGCTGGCAGAAAACACTTCCACTTAGCTTAACGGCCCTCATAAAATTAACCGTAGCAATAAAACACATACCGCCAAAGTATGTTTCTAATGACACCTGGAGCCCCGCAGGTCATTTATGCAAGAAATTATACAGTAAAATATTATTGAAGCCAACATCTTCCCAGTCTCAGACTGCTGGCTGAGTCAATTTAAAAGAGCAGAAATGTTGGTATTTTTTTTTTTTTTTAAAGGTCTAATAATTCATGTTTTGGCCAGAATGGAATATTATGGTGTGTATATGTGTTTTGCGTGTCTTAACCAATGTATTTTTCTGTAAGCTGCAAGGTGTAACCTGCATTTGTCAGCCACAATTAAAAAAAAAAAAAAAAAGGTTCACAGGTTCATCTTCCACTGCACAACACGTGTTTGTCCATTTTCCTGCAGCCATGCCTGTCATAATTCAGATATGGCTGTTGACATGTGTATATTCCATAGTGCTTTCAGAGGATAGCAGTGGTTGTAAATTGTGACTTGGAGCCACCTCGACAGTCAGAAAAAGCCATTACTCAGGGCAAGAAGTCTCGATATGTTTCAGGAAACCCAAGAGGAACAGTGAAATTGAAAAATCATCGACACTGTGCTGGAATGTGGAGTAAATGATCCTATGCTTTGGTAGGGAGGGGAGGAGAAAAAAAAAAAACATTTCTGTTGCTCCTCATCTTGGGTGAGTCATTAAATCCTTCAATGTGAAGGGACATATGTTTGGGCAGCAAGTTATTTCTGTATCTGAGGTTGGTATCCATATGCACAATTTAATGTCTCATGTACTTCCAAAAGAGCTGCAGAAGCCTGGACAGCCACTGATATTTTTGGCAGCTGGAAGAATACAATCTAGGTCATAGTAATTATCAGCCATGGTGTTAGATCTCCACCACCAAAATCAACCCTGCTACAATTAACCTTTGCGCTCCAAGTATAAATTTATCACAGGGTGACTGACTTTTTTTTAATAAACGACAAATTGTACATTGAAGTTTTAGCACAAGGACAGACTGTTACTCAAATGCTTGATTCCAGTCTTTTTCAGCACAGAACATTCAGCACTCAGACTCACTTGTGACGTCGCTTTGAGGATGATCAGAATGCTGATTTTATTCATTTAACTCCTTCTCAGAATCAAGCTGTGCGCAAGAACTTTGAATATGATCTAAAAAAAATAAAAAATTAGTCATGTTTGAGTACTATTGCTCAGGGTGATCCATCAACTGTTTATGCATCAATTTTATCTTCAACAGTGCAGTAACAGTAAAAATAGTTTAAACATTAAAGGAGACATCATAAAAAGGCCTGTCAGCGCTTGAGACACTTTACAATCAGTCACACAAAATGCTGCTTAATTAACCCTTAATTATCACTTACTTATCAAAAAACAAACAATGAAAAAACAGTAACTGGTAATTAACTGTGTTTAGAGCCAGTAATACACTCGGATTTACTTCTGCTGTAGGCGCAATTCAAAATATGTTCAATTTCAGTGTAACATGCTGTCAACGAATTTTAAATGAATCTACAAATTTTAGCTTTCTTTCTATTAATCAAAACATGAAGTCCTTCAAAAAGAAAAAGAAAAAATAAAGAAAAAACATAACATACCAGTTGGAAAGACCTGCTTAATCTTGTGCAGTACAAAATATAAAGGACTTTCAATAAAAGCAAAAATGCTCTTAAAATGACCTGAATGAAGACAGAAGCATCGAGGTGCATGTTGACTTCATTGAGCCTTTATATCAGGTATTTAATTGCTGCATTCAATCAGTTGCCAAGAATTTTCCTTACATCCTCGAAGTTCCAGGCAGTTTTCTACACAATAGTATAGATAGATGTTTTCGACTATAGTTCCATAGGGTTTACAAAAGAGGACATCAAGGGATGTTTTTGTTGAATAAAGGCTTGAAGGATAGCTTAATTCCTACAAAAGAAAACACCTGCACCAAACCAAAAAACCTCAAATACTCCATCCTTATTAGTTCTAAAGTAATTTCATCATTGTAATGCCCCAAGATCACATGTACAGTCAGGAGGAATGTTTGCAGTGCATCCTCCATTTTGAGCTGCAGTTTATCAAATGAAAGCAAGATGGCATTAAAAGCTTGAGACACCAGTAGGAGAGCATATGCCTCTCCAAGTGTGGGTTATGTCATTGCATCTGTCTCCTTCAGAGTGTCTGTGAACAGCCACCGCTAGCTGACTTGTGTATATTTAGAGGGAGAAACAACAGCCTGATCTCTGCGGCGCTTACGCCGTTGTCCCATTTTTGAGCCACTCGAGTAATCTGCCTACACACTGTACCGTGACACTTGTGCCATTGTCATTGAAATCAGTGCATAAGAGGCCTGTAGTACAGTAAACAGCATGTTTAAAATTAACTTGGCAGCCAGTGTTGCCAAGAACCCATGTGAGAAGCGCTGATGGTGGGAGTTGCTGTTGAAACAACACATTCACACAAAAGAACTCCGTACGAGTCATAATAGAAGTGAAGCTCTGGTCGTTCATTTTCATGACTATGAAGCGAGGAAAATTTAGTCCTCTTTAGCCAGACAACTCAGGATGAGGACAGGAATGTATCTCAGCATTGAAAAAAAAAATATAGAGCAAGTGTTTGTCTTGTGGTATATATTTAAATACATATAATAAGTGTTTTAGGAATGCTGATACCTTTAAATGAAATAGAGCTGTGACAGGTTGATAAAAACAGTGGACCTCTTTTTAACAAAATAGATTTGAAGAAGGCATAGTGTTGACAAAGTGTTGCTGCTGTAAAGAAGGAAAAAAAAGTCAGAAACGTGTGAAACGCTTTGGGTTATAAGCCATTTTGATTCCTATTAAAAAAAAAAAAATGCATCAAGGAGACAAAAAGAGACAGTATCAGTCTGGGCGGATGATGTCAAGGAAGACGTTTTATTTTGCTGTTGTTCACAATCAGATACAAAACTGCAGAATCTTAATCTATTTCACAGAGGAGTGCAGCTGTAGATCACTAGTGGTGCAGGCCATTCCATCGTCTTGATTGAGATCGCCTGAGGTGAGGGTTTAAAGAGTGAGACGGTAATCACACTCCCTCAGAAGAAAGAGAAGGTTATTTATGTTTCTTTTTAAGGTTTTAACACCCTGTATGCTTGCATGTCAGTGACTGTTTGTTCAGCCTTTCATCACATTTGCAGAGGACCATTAACAAGAGAAATGCTTTGATTATATATAGCGAGCAAGATCATGCTAAACTGCTGATAGTAATGCTGTATTTTAATATTAACAGCACAAAAATGGAACTATATGGTAAGTGGATTTTTTGTCTGGTAATTACTTTGCCAATCTAACCATTTGCATCTGGTCTCTCTCTCACTTTCTCTCTGTCTCTTTTTCTTTTGAATCAATAAACTGCTCCCTGAAGCACAATCATTTTTAATATCACATTTCAGTCCAAACTAAAAATATGCCCATCTGTACACTGTTGACATTTAGGGGACACACAAGTGGAGACTGCAAGGTGAGGCTCCATGTGTCAATAATGTGAGGAATTCAAGATTAAAATAACATTTTCAAAATCATTTCAAAGGGTATACGAACTCCTAATTAATAGAAAAGACTTCTGATCTAGCAGCGTACAACCCCAAATTAGAAATATATAGATATAGATAGATATTTTACTCAGGATTTGGTACAAAATTAGTCTTTGATAAGCAAAGATTGACAAAGTATCTCCATTTGTCCATTAATTGTTCAAAAAAAAAAAGTTTCTCAAAGTAGCACTGATAGGGATTTGCATTTCTTTCTGCAGTATTTGATAACCTTAAAAAACGGTTCAATGAAACCAGAGGAATTTGAGCATGTAAAAGGTGGCACCACATCAGGAATCATCATTCATCAATAGCTGATAAAACCACATGGGCAGGGCATTAAACTGGGAAACATTTTTGAAACACTACAATGTGGACATCCATTTAACAGTGTCAGTTAAACATTATTGTGCTTCATAAAGAAACTTAATGTCAATGTTCAGTTACCAACATCTCTGGGCTCGCAGGCATCTGGGAAGGACCATCACACAGGGGAAACATGTAATATAGCTACAGTATATGAATCCCTATTTTACTAGAATTAGAATTTCAAATTTCATAATAAACAGTATAAACAACTCAAACATTTTATTACTTGGTATTTTCAGAGGGAATGCCAACATTATGAAGTGGAAAAACCTCTACTGTTCCATTTTAAAATGTTCTCAAACCTTGTAATCCAAAATAAAATGCATATTAACAACTAAAATAAAGCAGATGAGGAATAAACGTGAAATGTCTTGGAGACATAGGTCTGTTAGAAAAAAAAGCATGCAAACATTTAGGAAGGTCCTTCATAACAAATTTCCTATGGTGTTGTCTACGTCTGCAGAGCCAGAGAAAATGAACAACTACAGCTTGAGTGGCACTTCTTTGGTGCCATAAAATATATTGACAGCCAAGCACTTTATGTTCATAATCATGTCATCTTCACATTTTATTTTCTTTATAATATTGTACAAAAGGATAAAAGCTAAATCACACACTCTTATCGATGTTGTGTTTTCCAACTACCTCTTTTGTGATGCCATTGATAGTAAAGGGAATACAGTACTTTTCGGCCAAAATCCCTCACTCTTGGCTATAGGCATTAAGGAAATAAACAAACAAAACATTAAATTATCTATGACATACAGCCAGTCAGCCTTTGTTGTTGATGAGCTTCTAATATTTGCTTTTCATTGATGTCTTTTGACGATTGCCAGGATATCCTCAAATTGATGTTGACTCATTCAAACATATGACTAATTTTGGCTCTCAAGAGAAGCAGAGTGGTATATTTGCCAATTCTCTTATCAAAATCCTTATGGGAGTGAACAGCAGGTGCGGATGGTGGATAGTTATTGTTATGGTTATCGTTGTTGGTGTGGATAGCCCCAGGCACAGCATTTAATTCTTTCTTCATTAAGATAACTAAGGTCATTCTTAGAAGCATGAAAACAACAATGAAGTCAAATGACTTCATTGTGCAATTTCAGATAACACACTCACACAAAAAATGAAATCCTTAATCTGCATAGGCAACCATCGCTGTTTGTAAAGCACATAAAAAGAACAGCTTCCAATTCAATTACAGAAAAATATTTAAGCGTATTTGAGTTTTTACAGTATATAAATTACCAAATTCAACATATCCCACTCCATTTATGAAACTGCAGGACTTTTATACGCAGTCTTTCTAAAGGTATTAACATTTGTGTGAAGTAGATGTTGCACTTAGAGATAGAAAATGTAATGAACAGAGCATGCACAAATTCTCATTGACCTTGCATTGTTGATATTAATGAAAAAATAATGAATCACATGAAATTTAGATTTACATGGGTTTTGTGTTGCTGAACCTACTAAGTTTAGCAATGTCAAAGTGGGTGTACAATTAGGTAAGCTTACGGTATGTTTTTTCACAATTGGTTTCAACATGTGTAGTGATGTCATGTTACAACGAAATCATAAGTCAATTAAAGATGTGCAATTGTAGTAAAGATGTTGTACACAGCGTCGTTTAAATTGGAAAAAAAGAAAAACAAAGCTGATGAGTTTTCTGAGACAAAACGGTAAGGGTTAGGGTTAGCTTTAGTGACATTTTGTCAAAGTCCTGGAAGTGATATTATTCGTGTTAGATCGGGAAAATATATGCCTAACAAAGTTAGTTTATAAATATAATGACTTGCATTGTTAACCGTAGTAAGATACCGTTATCACCGGTTTTGGTTTGGCTGGGAAGGGAGCAGCGTTGAAACTTAGCAAATCAAAAGTAGCTACCATTGGTCCTGTTTGAAGTTCGCGGGCCAGAACTAATCGGATGAAACCACTGGGACTCTGCCTCTATCTGGCCAGCTTCTTAACTCTTCTCTGGTTGAATGACTTTTGTCTCGGGTCATTTCATGAACCTTCCATGATGACCAACGACTCACAAGGCAACGACTTGTAAAATCAGTGCTGCCAGAACTGAATGAGAACTAGCAAAAGCCTTTGTAGATGTTGTGTCAGAAGCGATATTTGTGACTGTAGAGCTCCGGACCATGACGTCAGAATTCCCAGCAAGCAACATTCTACAATGTAAGCAATTCCATATTGGCAGTAAAGCTGAAGTGGCTGTTTCTGTGCAGGTAAATGTAACAACAATGGCCGATTGCTGTTGTGCCAGAATATTAGAAAAAGCAGAACAGAGAGCTTTTTTTTTTTTTTTTTTTTTTCTTATCGGAAATTCCACTCTTTTCATTAAGTGGCTCCAAGGACAACACCACCCTTTCTGACGACTACCCATGCTTTAGAGAGCGTTTACATGATAACGGTTGGAAAACGCAAAATATTTTATCAGATGTCCATACTATTTAGACGGCAGTGGCGTTTTGGGGGCTTGGAAACACAAAAAAGTGAAACTACCTTCAAGAGTAGAAATCTTAAAAAGGCTCCACTTTCACATCACCGTAAAAACGGTTGACAAAGCAAAGCTGCGTTTTCTTGCCACATAGAATTTACGTTTCAGCTGGTTAGTGCTAGAGAAATTTAGTCCACATGTCCGTACATTTAGACCCAGTCCACTTTTTCTTGACTTTTGTAGTATAACATTATGTTCAACAACACCTCAGGACTTCATAAAATCAAGAAGACCTGAAGACAGTCAAATGCATGTGTCTCACGCTCAGTGTGTGATAGTTGGCAGCCCTGTCTGTCCCAACAAATTTTTAAGTTTTCAAGTACTGTTTCGACATGTTGTTTCTCTTTGTTATTGTATTTTGTGCTGGGACTGAACAGGAAGAAGAGAAGTAGGAAGGCTCTATGCAGGCGCTTGATCTTGGTCTAATTTATCTGGCGAAAATCCACCATATTTGTTTCCAATTAACGTGCTGATTACAATAACCTACACTGATTGTTTTGTTGTGCATTTCTTTAGCTATGCACGACAGAATGATGTGCCACTTAACCTAATTTTTTTCGAGAGTCCCAGGAGTATGACGAAGGAAAGTTGATTATATATTTGGGATGCTGGAGCATTGTTAGGGACAGCAATATTGAGTCTTACTATTTTAGCAACATAGTTTTCAATATGCTTTGGGTTGAAATGCACAGTAAACTGAGACGCTCGGAAATTCGTAATTATGCCGCGACTTTTGACTTACACAAGCAGTTGTCTTTCCTGCCACAAAGGCGGTAACAGGTCACGTGGGGTCTGGAGCTCTATATCTGAACAAATATCCTAATTTCAATTCATTGTAAAATAACAGTTAGTAAGGCCGAAAAGAGGCTTTAAATGCACTTTACAGAGAACATAACGGGATGGCCCTCGTTTTTCTCATACGGTCAATGACTTTCTTCTGATTTGCCTTTCTTATGTTGTCACATAGAGTGGCCTTAAGACAGTTATTGTGTTCATACAGGTTCCACATCTTTGATAGCAAAAAATGAAGTTAATGACTTACAAATGTTTTGCAGTGTCTTTGCAGTCTCGCCTGTTCTTTTATCCTTATCAGTTGTGAACTTGCTTTTTTACTCCATGAGAATCTGGGTGTTTGGCATGAAAGTGTGAGAAAATTGAGATTTAAGTGAGTACATGAACACACTGCAGGGCACCCCCTGCTCTTCCTGTTTGATGTGGAGCATTTTTGGCCACTGTTCCACATGGCTCAAACAGAGCTTCACAGCTAACTAGGCCAAAATATGTAGTCCAGATTCCTTACCTCATAAATCACCCCTTCTAGTTTCCTGCAGCCCTTTGAGCGTCTTCAAAAGCCCTGCATATGATGAACAAGAGTGTTTGATTGCCTTTGTGTGCATGGCCTGTCTGAAAAAGGCACTATAAGTTGCACACAACATTGTCAGGATAGTGATGGGAACACTCTTGCACTTTGATGATCCACCTATCATAACTGAGAGGCTTTGTACAAAATTTATTGTGTTTGCAACCAGGCGACTCGCTCTCGCAACTTCTTGCAATACCGAATCATGATTGCTTCAATGTAGATGGAGGGTATTTGAACAGTGTGTTCTCGGCTCTGTGTGGACACCTGCAAAAAGACTATTCATATATAACTCCCACCCACAAAACAAATCCACGGGCAAACTGATATGCATCGCTTTCGTTTTTGTCCATTCACTATATGTTTCAATAAAGCTAGTACTCAGTGACATGATTTGGAATTAAGTATCACTAAGTATCTCAGTGAAGTAAAGATGGGTTCACCAATCTGGGAAAAACTGCATTCACACATTGTGAAACAATTTCAGAATAATGTATATTTCATTATCTACAGCTGGACTTCTCACAAGGCACATCACCCTTTCATGAATACTTCAATAAATTGTTTGTAATGTTAAGTACACTGTAATTTGATATTATTCACAACAATTGAGAGACGATTCCTCTTATATTCACCAATTTCTGCCGTCTTACTCCTGCTGTGTCTGTGACTGTAAGACAGCTGCGCTGGTGACAGCTCTCTTGTGAAACATGGGGGAGGAAGGCGGAGCAGAATGCTCACATAAATGACAGCAAAAAGTAGCCAATCAGCACACGGGATTTAGAGCTAATCAAAAGCAAAGTAGGGCGGGTGTTATAAGCTTAGAAACCAAACAACTGCATTGAAATAAAACGAGGCAGACCTGATAAATGCATCAAATTGGCTGAGAAAAAGAATGTCCCTGTCAAAGTTTTCCAAGAAAAGAAAAGTGGACTACGAAAACAGAGAATTTAAAGGATTATTATGTTGTTTTTACATAATATAGTTCACAGTGAAAAAGAGAAATAATGTTATGTTTTTTTTAATTCTTTTCCAGACCTCTGGCCTTTAATGGAGAGTAGATTTGGACCTTTGAAAAATAAGTTTGAGAACCCCTGATATACTGTAATAAATGACAAGATAATCCTTTATTCATCCCAAGAAGAATGCAAGATACAAGATTTGGGATATCAAAAAGATAAAAAACACAAAACTTTGAGAAACCTCTGGGAAAGAGACAAAGCTGAAAATAAAAGAGAAAGCAGTAATTGGATGAGGTTACACTGGTATTATAATTTCTGTCACTCTTCTGTAAGATTTTTAATAACCAACTGTTTACAGACTGCCAGGACACGTGGTGATAGCGCCTGCTTTCAGGTTGTTAGCATTGGGCTTTTCAAGTTTATACCAAAACAATAGGTAAATCTTTGATCTAGCTAACAACAGCTAATTGGAGCAATAGCGATTAGCGACTGGTTTACAACTCTGTACATTTTACATGTGTACACTTTTTATTTTGTTTTTCTTATTGGTTTGCAATTTTTTAAAAAGTGTATGTGGTGTAACTATAGAACTTTATGGAATTTTATCTGCTGAAGTAAATAAAAAAAAATAAAAATAAAAAATAAAAAATCACCCCATACAGTTATCATGGGTGTGATATTTAGGTATGGAGCGTAAAATCACTTATTGAACCGGCCTGTAAATTTTAATATTGGGTTACGTGAAAATTGACTCACTTTTGAAGTCACCCTCTAATGGTCATTTGAAGAACTACACTTCCCGGTTTATGTCAAAGAGGAGAAAAGAGGAGTCGGCCCTTTGTCTTGATATCACAGACTTCCATCACCTGTGACCAGGTTATCATACCACTGAAGGTATATTTTACTGTCTTTGTACTTAATATGGTAGTAATTTTAATTATTACATTGATCATTCAGCCATTTCTTTTTCATCAAAAGTGTCAGGTCTTAGAAGGAGACTGAATGATTGTTCCATTCCCGCTGCCCTTGAAAAAGAGTGTTACACAGTTTAGTGATATTAGATGAATATGTAAAAAAAACAAAAAAAAAAAACAAGCTGAGATGGAACACAAACCATGAAAAAAGGTTACCCAGATGGAGGGAACACAGCAGCTAAAAACTCCCTCAAACGACCCTGATGAGTATTTTTAAAAGGGCAAAACATCCCAGAGACAAAGGCCCCAAAGCCTGGCAGCAATATGAAAGGATGAGGCACATTTTCAAAACATGGGCACATTTTTACTTTAGATCCACTGCTGATTAATGAGTCTACAGCTTCCCTCTGGAGGGTGTACAAATGTCTGCCTAATCTGAAAGTCTTCTGTGGAGACTCATTTGATTCCATAAAAAGACAATGCACGACTGGCTGAAGCTCCAACAGGCATCAGTGTGGCTCATGTGCTGAATCTAGCCAATGACTACATAAAATAATAATGATAAGCAAACTGTCTGCCTCTCTCTCTCCAATCTGCTATTAATTAGATCAGATTCTTATCTGGCCTTTCTAGAGAGACACTGAGATCATAAAAACACCGAATGCACTGAAGTCTGACTTCTTTGCTTTCGATTTTGCCAAGACGTGGTGGTATCTAAAAATCAGGATCCTGTCTATTCTGTCTGTTGATCATTTCTTTTACACCTTCCGCAGTGTCATTCACAGGACACGGACCCATCCAACTAAACATGGGGCACTCGTGAAGGTTACTAGAACACGTGGTGAGCTAAATGGATGAATAACAGCTAATGACCGCATGTTTGAGTTCCTTCTTATTATGGTAAAATCCAACACATGTATAATCACTCATGTCATATCAATCCACTTTCCTTCCATCTACCATTTTGTATAGACCCTTGTGTGGAAGAAATGAATACAGAGGCAGCAGGTACATTAAGCGAGACCATCCATTTACTTGTCATTACTCAGTGCTTTGACATATCACTGTGGAATGTGTATTTTAAAAAGTTTTCACAAATTACATTTCTGTTCTTTTCCTGATTTTATTTTTTTTTTTGTAGAGAAAAAAATAGTCAAACCATCATACAAGGGTTCCCTAATGGATGTTTTTGTTATGCCCGCTCCTTCCCAGCTACCTCGGTCAGGGTCACCAGCCTTCTGATCACCGGCCCCAACACTACAACTCCCAGAATCCCTCAGTTCTCATCATCATGGACTTGTGTCACCCTACACCGACCCAGCAACATTGTGTTGTATTGTTTCCTACACAAATACTAACACCACTCTGTCTTTTTGTGCGCTACAACGCATACCTTGATTTTAAAGATTAAATCCTTCTTGTTTTTGCAAAGTCTGCGCTTGTGTCCACCTTTGCTTCGAGCCTGACAGTTTTAACCGACTAAAAGCCATCCTAAATTGTATGTCTAAAACTGCTCAGAATTACAATAGCGATGTTGGATGTAAATAGAACACATTAATTATGGCTGATAAAAATGTCTGAAGCATTAAAACATTAAAATGAATTGTCAGCGTGAGTTGCTACTGTTAAAGATGGCCTGTGGAGGTTTCAGTGTAAACAAATACAGTTTGATTTATATTCATTATTCTTCATTCTCAAGTCCTGACATTTTACGTGTATTCACAATGTGAATGCTTTTTGTGTACATTTTCAATTTTTCCGAAAGAGCTCCAGCTGTATTGTAGCGTCTCACTGATCTGATGATTTCTATTTCCCAGAAACATCTCTTCATTTAAAAACTGTGTGAACCTCTGTCACCAGGACGACAATAATGTTAAGAGTTTTAATTATTGCGTAGATACATTTGATGTAGAGGTCATTTCAAATAGGGTGTAAATATTAAAACAATTTTAAAAATTTGTTTGGAATTTAATCCATTTTTATATACATATGTGTATATATGAATAATTTGAGTTTTTACATGGACTGCAACTAATGTTGAAGTGTCATTCACTAAATATTCTGTTAAGCATAATTAACATTTTAAAACCCACTCTCAATTCTAATAGTTTGTTTTCTTAAAATGCAAAGTAGAAAATAGATACCATTTTAATTAAACTGGTGAAAAAATAGCTGCATTGGTTTTGAAATCTGAAACTATGCTGATACAGGTTTCATGGGCTTTGCTTGTTTAAGTATACATTTCTGGAGATTTCTGTCCATTGATCACGTGTCTGATCAAAAAACCTTTTAGACATGTATGAAATGGATCTATAACTGATCCAGCTTCCTTTAGTTACATCTTCAAGTAAGTACTTTATGACCTGCAATGTTCAGGAGGATTTTTTGAACGCTTACTCTTCACAGAACTGTTTCAGTTGAGACACATTTGTTGGATGTCTGGTGTAAACAGCTCTCCTGAGGTGAAAATTTGAGATCCTTTGAGTCACTGTTCTGCTGCATCACCCGTCTGCTCAGCTTTAGCTGGTGAATGATGAGGCAGATTCCTGCTTGAGTCAGGTCCTGCTCAAGGTTTCTTCCCAAGAGGGAATTTTTTTCTAGCTACTCTAGGCTTTGCCATGTGCTCAGGGGTCATGCTCTGGGTTTCTCAGAAGCCCCTAGAGACAACTTTGTTCTCAATTAATGCTATATAAATAAAATTGAACTGACTCGAATCAGCACCCTGAAATCATTATGTAGGATATGGCTTCTGTCTTTGTTCTTGTCCTCTTGGATCTCAGTGCAGCATTTAACTCTTTGGAAACATCATTAGGAAGCATAATGTCAATTTTCATTGTTATGCAGATGATACTCAGAAGTAATTTGGTCCATTACATAGGTCGATCTGGTTGATGTGTGTGGGAGACAGTGAAAGAAAGCTGCCTGTGTTGTAAAAGAGCCTTGAGTGGACCCGGGACAAGAAAGCCACTATATAAGCACACTGTTGTTTTTGTTCTTGATATTTTATCAAACTTGAGAATTCATTTTTTATCTTCATGAAGGCAAGTGCTCAGTAAAGCAAGCTCAAATTCCGATTTTCCCTCCACCATATTTCAGTATTGGTATCATATTTTCCTCGTAGGAAGCTGTGATCCTTTTGCTCCACACATCATGGTTCTCAAACTGTTTAACTTTATGCCATCAGTCAGCAAAGCATTTTCTCAGTAACATTACTGATTACCAAAGGTGCTCTTTTGCAATCTCTAGATGCACAGTAATTATTTACTTATTTATTTTCGCGCAACGGTTTTGACATGCGCATGCATATGAAAGACACATGAACAGCGGATGTTTGCAACTTCCAGTTATGCCTAGAAATCTTTAGCTGTTACACGTGAGTTCTTGTTGCTGATAGAGAATTCTGTGCTGTTCACTTGGAGTCATTATGGCTTAGAGCCTACTTCAGGGAAAAATATCCACAACACTAAGCTGTTTCCATTTACAGACAATACATCTGATCATGGACTGATGGATGTCTAAGCACTTTGAGATTATTTCATATCTCTGCCCAGCCTTATGCAGATCAACCAATCTTTAAAAATCTGTTTTGTTCGAAGTATTTAGTCTTACTGTTCTCCATCACCACCCTTAATATCTACTGGGTGTGTCTAATAAAGGCAAGACAGGTATTCTAATTTTAATGTGTTATCAGCTCAAGCACATTGTATCTGTTATACTGACTTGGATGAAGGTGAGACCACATGGTCCACAGATCACACTTGTGGGAAATTAATGCATAAAACCAGTTAATTCCAGGGGCTTTATGTATATTTTTTTTCCCCAGCTTATTTTAATCACATGTTGATCGAGGGCACTGCTGTTGCCCCCACCACTCTGAGATCCTGACAGGAACATAATGTACTCATTTGCAAGTACCACATAGCTGCTGATATATTATTTACAGTGAGCAGTGAGTCACTGAGGATCTCTCAGACATATTGCTGAGGTGGGAGAGTCGAGGCTATGACTTGGCACACCGCTCCTGCGACTCCTGCTGGGGCCCTTAGCTGTCTCATTCTCCCTTCACTCTTCCTTCATCCAGTTGGACAGGCGGAAACTGCTAGTGTAAATGCCCGAACATAAATGCATGTGCCACATTTGACTAAAGCAGAGTGGAATATGGTTTACATGAGCTCCTACAGGAGGCAACTACGGCTCTTTATGCAAATTGGAACACTTGATGCAAAAGGAACACGTGGCGTCTGAGGCAATGGCTGCCTGGTCACATGTTTTCTCTTACCTTATTAATTATTTTCCCATCCATCTTATTTTTTACCAAAGATTACTTTCGAAGACAAATTTGTTCCAGTTGAGAGGGATGCAGCTTTACTGATAAAGTATCAGTAAGAAAAACTATTATCCCAAATTTTACCAACCCAGAGATCTTACTTTTATGGCATGCTATTTTTGATCAGTTTTATCCCATTACCCTCACTCAACCTTTAGAACCATTATCAAACATGAGAGTGACTTCCAGCCCTTTTAATGAGATACCCACAAAACTTTTATGAAGAGTGATGGATTCTGTTGGGCCTGACTTAGTTTACATTTTTAATACGTTAGAGCCCACTGGTTGTCCTGAATATTCTAAAATGGCTTGTGTGGAACCACTGTTGAAAAACATGGTCTGGATTCCTTCTGCCTTTGTAGTTATAAACCAATATGTAAGCTCCTTTTATCTTAATAATAATAAAAAAAGTGAGTATAAGCAACCCTTTCCTGAACTAGGAAATGTTTTTGACAGCTTACAGTGTGGCATTAGGGATTATCTTTTAATAGCTGTTGATAGTTTCACTTGTTTTTTAACAGGCTCAGATATTTGGCAGGGATACCAGCCACAGCTCTTAAGTGCTTCTCCCCTTATGTAGAGTTTCATGCCTCTGCAAGCAATGTGTGACGTCACGTCTGGTGTGCCTCAGGGGTCAGTTTCGGAACCATTTCATTTTCTCTCTATATACGTCCTCTTGGGCATATAATTCAGAGACTTACTGTCTCATAATCCTTTTATGCAGATGAGACTCAAATTTACTTGCTGGTAAAAACAAGACACAGAAAATTTGAGTTCATTGAGCAGTTGTGTCCTCAACATTAAAGACTAAATGGGTTAAGTTAAGTTAATGCAGCTGAATTCTGATAAGACTGAAGTTGTTGTAATTGGTCAAATTCAATTACTGCTGGTCTCTTTGGGAACATCATTTGGCCTGTAGAAAGGAATTTTGGTGGGTTAGTTCTCCGTGGTCTCGCACTGTGCTTTAAGACTTTTATTAGCGAGCCTTACATGCTTTAATGCAACTTTTAGCTGACTTTTTTTTGTTTTAATTGCATATGAAAGTCTAAATCTTCTGGTTCTTGTTTGTTCTTTGTTTTCTTCAATCAACACCAACTCCAGGTCAGCAAAGCAAAGAGAAATTTGAAGTCCACAGTACAACAGCTTTTCTTTTCTCTCAAGACTGGAGTGCAAAAGGAATCAAACACAATGCCCTGTCATACATGTTAACCCGGAGTTAAACACCCTTAATGTTCAGCAGGAACTGCACTTTTCCTTCGTCCCTGTCAAAATCACTCTGCGCCACGTCATTATCAATGACATTAGCTAAATCAAACAGTGGACGTGACAGTTTACGACTGCAGGATAAACTAACTCTGCAGAGCTGAACTGCTGCTGCACACCAACTTCAAAAGAAAGTCGCTTTTGAAGTGGCGTGAAGGGTTGCCAGAGCTGTTGCAAGCGCTGACAAGTAAAGGATTTGTGAGTTGCAATCCAAGGAGAAGAAGACATGAGAAGGAGTGTAACTTTTTGATTGCATGAGTGGCATTTACTCTCACTGGTTTCTGACCCTGGTAAAATATATCCCCTTAGAAGAGAAGCATGAGTTCACTTGGGTCCTCACAGGAAGACTGACACACCATCTTGGAGATGTCAAGGGATAAAAACTGCAGAAGACCAGATTTGTTGAATAATACAATGTTGCTGTGAGCGTTACCCTGAAATGAGCTTTATATCATCGTGTTGTGAACCAGATCTGAACCAGAAAATATGCCTTTACCTGTGGAAAATAACCCTGCATGCTGCCAACACTGTGACACAGCTCGTCTTATGTTTCTTGTCAGTTGATAGAAAAAATTACTTGACCTAAAGGTGGTCTTGCACCTTTGGTATGCACATTTAGTTATGATCATTTTCAGGATAGATGTAGAGATGCTTCGAAACAGACAAACAGATCATATTAACTTCTATTTCTTGAACATATGGCTACATTTCTGTACATCCTGAAGAGTGAAAAATGCAGCGAGCTACTCAGATGAAATACACCATTTGCCATTCTGCTTAATTCAAATGTGGATAATGGTTGCTTTCCGTAGATATAAATCTCCCCCCTCTAGGAGATTAACTTAAGATAGGGCATGGCATAAATAATGGTCCTTAACCAACAAGATGAATAGCCTTGATTAAAAGGGGAAAAAAAGAGAGGGGGGTGGTGGTGAAAGCCATGCCCCCAAAAAATATGCAAAGGCAATAACTCCAGTGCCCAAGTAGGACTTCAGGAGTACTTTTTATGAAAGGTATATGGCCATATGTTTAATGCTCCCACTTCTGTCTACCTTTTAAGACTGCAAGGTCGTTTGAAGCAAGTTTAGCGCAGCACCATGAGATTATAGAGAATATATTTCAGTTTTATCTCCCAGATTTGTCATTGTCAGGTTTCTTTAAGCGTCTCACTAGAAATTAACATCTACTGTCACATCTTTAGCCAGCAGAGACAAGAGCCGAACTCATAATTTGCATTGTCAGAACAGAGAGGAGCTCAAATTGTTTAGAAACAACACAAGAGGTGGCTGCACCAACAGCCAGGACGATGCAGCACTTCTGGGGAACAGGAGGACATTATTTCTCATTTAGGAACTGACAAACAGATATTGTGAGCCCAGAAAACTCTGCATTCATTTGCAAGCAGTACATTGCATTTGTAGCATAATGAGAGACTTGCAAAGTGTAAGCAGTATGTGACATCTTCCGGAGTTTCATAATTATTTCATCCCTGGCAGTTCAGTTTGAGATGTTTTTTTTGTTTTTTTTTGTTCCCCTCATTAGTCCAAATTAAAGATAAAATTAAGCGCTCTAACAGATAAAATGCAACATTGAAAGCTTCAAAGCTGGGTCACATTCATGAAACATGAGCAGAACAGATTCATGCGTGAACTGTAAGCGGAGTGAAATTTACGTGTTTTGACATTAATGAAAATGTCCGTAGATCCGAACTCTTCATAGCCGCGGACAAATTCTAGTCCTGCCTTTTCGCACGTTGTCATGTGACAATCTGATCAACAGTGATGCTGCAAAACTAAAGGCTTTTTAGATTTTATAAAAGCTCAGTAAAGCTCTCCTTGGGCTCAAAGCCCTGATTTTCTATCCCTACCCACTCATTTTACTCCCAGTTAACTTACTTTATATTGTAAAATGCACAGAAAAATGTAAAAGTTACTTTCCTACAATGGAGCAACCATTGTCCTCTTTACTAGATTTCATTACTAGAATGGTAAAATAATAAACCTAATTGTGTTTGTGGTTCCTTAGTTTGAGGTATTTATACTGTTAAAAAAACAAACGAGATTTTCTGAAGAATGCATTTATAACATGTCTATTTCACATCTTGTACATGTTGAAAGAACATAGAGGGTCAAATGTGATATCCTGAATTCCCTATGGCTAAAAAAGATGACCCACTTCCCGTCTATAATGTGCTAGATTCAGAACTTATGGAGGTCATTTTCTGCATCTTATCCCTTTCAGCTTTTCAGATGAAAAAAAAAGAAAGAAGAGACCAGTTCTGATGTGAGATTTCCATACATGGTAATCACCAGCTGCTTTAGTGTGCACCATCTGGAGAAACATCTGAACTTTACCTCTGCACTTCAACTTTTTCTCCAACTGCACCACACTGCGTCTCATGTTGAATCCAGCTAGAAACCAATTTCATCCATAATTTTCATAGCACAAACCTCCCAAGTGAACAGACAGCATCTTGTCTATAATTGCAGCCCTATTACATCCCATCAAGTCATAAGCATCAGTTTGGAAAGCCATTCTGAATTTCATCAAGAAGACTTATGATCATGACATTGTAGGAATTTTCCAATGCAGTTCGCTCCACCTACGCTGTACGAGAATCAATAGGTAATTTAGAAGGGTTTTTTGGCATCTCATTAATTGATCAAGTATAGCCTAGTTTTCATTTCTTCCCATTTTCATATATTTCCCTGACAAGCATAATGGAAACCTGATAATGTAAGCTGTTCAGTATAAATGCTTTCCAGGCAGTCCGTGAGTAATTCTGACCATGGTACTAAACGATCGAGAACTATTGGAAAAAAAAAAAAAGATTTTAATAATGCAAAAATTTAAAAGGCAGGTGAGGGTATGTATTACATTATCATTCCATAAAAAATTGACAACTTTCTAATAACTGGGTCTCTACTTCATACCAAATTTCAGACATGATCTTCCACAACTTATGGTCCACTTTCCCATTCATGACCTGCTCTAACTTGGTGAGAGATTTGTCATGTGCCTAATTTAGATATTCTATATTCTGGGTTTCCGGACCCACAGGGAAGGACATAATTGAAAAGGCTGTGTCAAGCCTCCCCCACTCCACAAAAACCTCCCAGGGACATGCTAACGTTAATTATCTCCCATTGCAATATGGCCTAGTTTTATAATTACTGGTCCTGCCAAATATACTACAACATACTAACCCGCTCACCAGACGGTTATTAATTTAGCATATGTGATCCATAGACAGGCGCTGTACAGTTTGCCTACTTACCTTATTTACAGACCAGATAACAATATTTGCACTTGGAGGTTTGATTGGATTGAGTGTCACAATCACAGTAAGAACACTGAGACAGGCTCTTCATTAGCTGTGCATATCTTATCAACATTAGTGTGCTCATTGCTGCATCAAAGGGTTACAGTGCAATGTAAACATTAAGATTGATTCAGTTGTCATGAGCCTTGTGAAACCAGCTGTTTAATGTCTTCTGCAGCTCTAAAGGAGCTGTCTTCTGTCTGAAGCAGACTCTAGAGATACGCTGCCAGCTCTTAGATGTTTGTAAACCTTTTAGAATTCATCTTTTTTTTCCCCCACGACTGCATTTTCTTTTTAAATAGAAGCCTCAGTTAAGCAAATGATGAAAATTTGCTTTTCTTATTTATTGCACTCCTGTACCCAGTCCCCCATGTTTATGTCCAATGGTTGAACGACCTTCACCACATGTGGTTGTGGTTACAAATTCTGGCCCACTTGCAATAACATACAATGTGAAAGTGAACCGCACCAAAGTAAAAAAAAAAAAAAAAACACAAAAAAACCCCCACTTTCTTTGGTCCGGACCAAAACAAGTGAACCAATGAACCTTACTGGTGTGAACATGACCATGATTTTC
>JBAMYA010000012.1:6770020-6808829 GCA_037176975.1 Arrhamphus sclerolepis
ACTTATTCATTCCAGTATATATTTTCTGGTTCTCTTTATTTCATTGTTTGTGTGTGTGTGTGTGTGTGTGTGTGTGTAAAAAAAAAAAATTGTGTGTGTCTCTTATGTGGAATCTGAGAAGTCATTTAAAGTTCATTTAACATCAGTGACTACCACTCATTGCTGCTGCAAAGTACCTGCTTTGGGTAATCAATCACCTGAGATGTAAACTAATCACACCCCACCGTTATTCTCCAGTCAACACACTAACTTTCGGAAAACATTTGATTTATTATAACACAGTTTGCCCCCAGAAACAGGTAATTGCCTGTTTTGGTTCTCTGCATACACTGACACGAGTGTGCTGGCCCAGTAATGGCCATTAGCTCCTCTCTGTCTGTGGCTTTGTCACCGAGTCGTGCCATTTGCTTCAGGCAGGGCTGGATGTGCTAATTGGTTTAACAAGTTTAAATGTCAATTTTAAATTGTAGTTGACAAAAATAACAATCTTCCAGCACTTCACTGCAATTTATTTCCACTTTTCTTGCCGGCATTATTACAGTTTTATCTTTTTGAGAAAAAAGTTTAATTTATCTTTTATATTCTAGGTTAACCAGGTTAATTCGTTTCATAGCATTAGCTATGATTAAGGATTTTCTTTTCATTCCAGAATCATCTGAACCGCATAGGCTTTATTTATTTATTTTTTCTTATACACAATTATTGATTGCATTGATTCTGCATAAGAGGGCGGCCATTGCAATTTCTCTCTAAAATCATTTCCATGTATCAGTCATTCATACCTGACCCTGCCTGTGTGCTTTTAAAAATTATCACTGTTGCTACTGAAAAATAATGTTTTGATTTTGCATCCGCAGAGGTCAGCTTTGGAATTTGAAATATTATTTATTTGTACAAAGGAGACAACAAGCATCAAGGAGACCAAAAAATGAGAACAAATTGGTAGGGGTTGTGGGGTATCGATTCACCATCAAGGTGCAGGCTGACCCTGACACAGCCCATCAAGTGCTTTTATGCCACCAAATATGAATCATTTTGATAGCAGCCTTATATCTTTTTTTTAAGCCAGCAGGGATAAAAAGAAAGGTACAAGATGTCCATGGCATTTTCTTTCCATTCTTTTATTTCTCATCTCAATATAAAATAGTCTCCGTTTCAAATTCAATAAGCCAAGTGACTTGTAAAATTCAATTTTTTTATTTATTTCTCAGTTAACATTATTTGATAAAATTCACTGCTTTAACTTCACAAAAATGCTTTAAACAAAGTTCATGGCTGAACATGTTAATCAGTTACAGTCAATACTGGCTACAAACTATGTTCACGTGTTTACATTGACTACACAATGTCCAAAAGGCACAGAAAAATTATTAAAAGATGGAAAAATTAATATTAGGTAGTAGACTAGCCAGAAAGCTGGGATAAATGAGGAGGGTTGTGTCAGGAAGGAAATCTCAGACGAAATCTATACCAAATCAATACGCAGATGATCCACTGATGTGACCTCTAATGGACCAAAAAAAAAAAAAAAAGAAAAGCTTTTGAACTATGAATACCTCCTTTGTTGAATCATGTACTATAAATTATAGAGTGAACTATCACTGGACAGAAAACTAAGGTGATTCAATGGGGCTACCACTTAGATGAACATAGCCACTGTGATGTCACCTAATGGTTAGCAAAGTTCTATTTTTCCTTTGCCACCTTGGAAAAGAGAAGCAAGAGTTGACACCTAATTCACACAAACACACAATGTTTCTTAAAATGTTTTGTCGGGGGTTCATCTTTTAACAAGCCACAGTCATAGCCATTGACTCTAAACTACTAGTTGAATTATCCAGTCGCATAACTCAGATTTGTACAGAAGGCCTTTGAAGCCTATTTTTCCTCCAACTGTGCAGCGCCATGTTGCAAAGGGGCGGGACAAATCTGTCAAACGTATCGAGCCAATGACTAGCTGTCAGTCAAGCATGTCAAATGATGTCTGGCACCTGATTGGTCAGCTTTATTGTTTAATATAAATTTATCTGATGTGGTACAAAGAAATTCATTCCTTACAGTTGACATGGATATAATATATAACCACGGAAGAAAAAACAAACAATAAAAATCGGACCAGGCTGTAAATATGTAACATGTGGGTTTGTTGGTATTTTGGTGCCAGCATCTAGTGGTCAGTCAAGGAACTACATCAAAATGTACTTTTTGGATGAGCTTCATAAAACAAGAAAAAAAAATCCTAATGTGATGTCACTTTAACTTTGGGGTCTCACTCAGATTAAGACCCAGCCCCCAGTGGTCATTAAAGGAACAGCAGTTTCGACACAGTGGTTGGGTTTTAGCCCCAGAAAATGGAGATCATTCATGCAACCATCTGACTGAGTTCCCTCTTTGCAGTTTAATTTCTATGAAACACAGGAGTGAAGTTTTATGATATATTAAAAAAAAGAAAAAACCTTTGTCAGATATGGATTTAGGGTTAATAGTACATCCTTAGAAAGGTGCATCTGTGACTCTGTATTCCTGTTCTTAATACAGTATCTCATGTTGTACTAGAGTGGCTACATTCAGTGCAATACAAATATCTTTCCAGTGAGCTGAATCTATTTAAAGTTATCATAATTGAATCATAATTTGATTTTATGCACCATAATTTAATCTTGAATTAAACAGAGCCACACTACACAAAATGGAAGTCTATGCTTGAATATACTTGAATAGTTTGAGGGGAAGAACACAACTGCTACATGGAGACTTTCTGCAGAGCTGGTTTGTTCTTTCTTTAGAGGTGATTTTTTTTTTCTTTCTTTTCGTCAGCGATACTCGGTCATTGTGTTGGATATTTGTGCGAAGATTTGTCTTTTTCTGCTTTGCTGTTTGTTTATGTTGTTTCGTGCATGTTGTGTTCGTGAATTGGTTCATCACAGGCCCGACAGCAACCATCCCCTGCTCTCACGCATTGTGAATCATGATGACTGAGGGCTGTAACAGTAAGAAAATAGGGAACTCTCCCGAAGGAAGAATGTTGTGCAGACACATGCAAGCAAATATCACTGCAAATCTGTATATGCACTCTGTCTGCTTCATCTCCCATCGTCTTATCCTTGTTGTTCTCTCCCCTGGGAGCCTGTTTGGATTTTCATGTGCCCCCACTCCCCCATATCTATTTTTTATTTATTTATTTTTTTTAATGTAGGACACTGCTGCCTGGTTGATGCTTAAATTGGGGAGTGAGTGAGTGAGTGGTAGAGTCCTTTCAAGATGTTGCTTCTTCTTCTGCTTTTGGAGGTGCAGGGATGTGATTCAAAGCCTTGACAATCAGACGCTGAGGAGAAGAACAACAACTATTTTGGGTACAACAGCAGCTCACCAAACACAACAGCTTGACTGAAGATGATAAAAAAAAAACCTGTTCTTATCGTATGTTGAAAAAAATAAATAAGTAAAGTGAAGAGGAAAAGTAGGGCTTCAGCTGTGATACTTGATTGCAATATGCAGGCAGCCGATGCCATAGGTCAATCACAATGCATGACAATGAGGATTCAGGAGGAGATTTTTAACTTCCAGAAGTTCAACAAGCTTCAGTCTATGGAGATCACTGCTGCAGATGCTTTCGACATGAACATACGAGTGGGGGTCCTCACCAAAACATTAAATAAATGGCTATTTGGTACCCTGTTGAGCATCTCTGTACATTTTTGTTTGCTCTGCAGACTTTATGAAACACATTCCAACCCTTGTGGTCATTCTGTTTTGTTGCTGGCTTCTAATTATTTTGTGCACTGGCTGTAAGGTTATTTCTGAGTCAAGTCACAGTATAAAAGCAAATCCATTTCCTCTGTTGCCTCATAGCTTTGACATGATGGGCTGTTGACTTGACAATCTGTGAACACATGCTGAAGAAACAGTACATAGCTATCCCCTCTCTTTTCTTGTAACTGGTAGAAATTTTCCAGTAAAAATAAGTAACCCTAGGAAATTTGCAACGATTACTTCATCTTTGCCATTTATGCCGATAGCATCTACAACAGTACCCATGGCTGGAACCTTTGTTTTTTTTGATTAATTAGTAGTGATTTTCTATTGCTGACATCATAGCCCGTACAGATGCTGTCTACTCAGAATGTGTTAATGCGCAACATTGTTAACTAGTAAACTGCGTTTACATGACCTACTGGTCATAAACAAGAGAACATTCAGTGCTAGGCTGACTACCAAGATGCACTGCAAGATGTGTCACTGGAAATCATTCGTGCCTGCAGCCATCAAACTGTACAACTCCTCACTCTGACCGTCAGACACTGTGGTTTCTTCAGTATATATAACTTTTATGTATTATAAATATTTGATGTTTATATACATTTCTGTATGTGTAAGTATGTAAACTTGTTAATGTATTATATATGTATAAACACTAGGAATGTCTTAACTTCCATCTTAGTATGCTAAAGATGGCTATCCTACCCTTACCTAAGCTCAAACTCAAGAGGTGGGACATTTATCGCAACTAAAGATAGAACAACATTCCTATTATCTGATGTGAGGACCATTTGCCTAAAATGTCAAGGTTTTCCTTGTATACTTGCTTTTTTTTTTGACTTGGGCATTTTTCCATCTCATTGCTTCCTACCAAAAGGACTTCTGGAATAAAACTTCATGGCAGCCACAAGTGAGACCTGAGCAGGAACGACACTGCAGGAACCATGTCTTCTTGAACGCCTCACACTCATGTGATACATATAGCGGTCCATTCATTTCCTTTGGACCCTCCATTACCTCAAATGTAGTGAAACTTGGAACTCAGAGAGCTGAACTCACCTGCCGCCAGCTGGTAGCTGGATTGGACTTGAGTCCAAATCATTAAAAAAAAATCTGCAACTAAAACACTGGTTAGCATAAGCCAGTCAAACTAAAATGCCTGGGCATGTCCAGATAACGTCCAGTGATGTCACATGGGATTTATCCAGTTCTTTTGTTATTCAGTCGATAGTTGAACAGCAGTGCATGTTCCATATTTTTATCACCTATTGATTAAGGGCCAGTGGAAATGAGGCATAAGGTCTCCTACACTGGGAAATACAAAAAAACAAAAAAAACAAAACAACAACACCGAAGTGAAATTGTTAACGATGTAGAAAGAGGGGGAATTGAAAATAGAGAGTGAAGAGGATAACAGTATAAAAACACACATACTGCAGGGATTTATGGAGAAGATGGGAAACTTGCTATTGCTGGTCAAACGCAGCAGTGATTTATTTTGCTAAAGCAATGCAGAAGTCAGTATGTTATGAAGTAAAGTCATTAATCTGTCGGTTAACAATGGAGGGATATTTTTTTTAATGGTGACTTTGGGCTTAAGTGTTGGTCATGGCCAACTTTTAGATGCTAAACTACTTAGGGAATTATCGGCTGCCACACAATTGGGTAGAAACTGGATTAACTTTTAAGATTTTAAGCCTGCTTTAGCCCAACTGCATTCCCTCTCTCACAAAAAAATAACAAAAAAATAACATTGCCATCACCTCATAAAAAATTCAAATGGCATTAATGATGCACTTTATTTTGGAACCAAAATAGACGAATTACATAAAATGATAACGCCTCTTGCAGTCGGAATCAAATGTTGCTTTCACTGACTCGTGGCAAATAATAATTTATACATGCAGAGCAGTACAGAGAGCAAAAAAAAAGTGCTTTAAATGGCTAAGGATAGCGTCACAATTAATGAGGAACACTACTGATCCCCGATCAGGTTCGTCCTTTTGCGTCTTGCGCCTTGCGAGGAAACTCAAAGACAAGGTCCCTATCGTGTGCATCATCTATGTTCATTAGTGCCACCATTAAAGCCCATGTCATCTTCCCCATTGGTGTGCAAGGCTACAACTGTTTCCAATTTGGTCATTATCTACGTATTTGCTTTCAGTCTGATATGACCTTCATGATGCTGCGTTGGGCAACATGAGTAACACCACGCTATAGAAACGTGTAAACACAAATCCCAAATAACCACTTGTTCTCCACCTCAGCAAACAAAGAAAAGACTATAGGGGAAGGTAACATGCACAAACAAAGCTTTAAATATATACCAAATAATGGAAAACTCAAATAAAGCTAATTAATTGAAGCATTAAATGAGCATTGCTGAGAACAAATGGATTTCTGTTGCATATTCTCGAAGTTTAAACATCTTCTGGGTGTTGCTCACTGCTTCCAGGAAATAACAATTCCTCTTTTGTGCTCTGTAATTACACCAAATCAACAACTTCATGAAGGAAAAATGTGCTAATGCATGCAGATGGTGTTCAAGGTTGCCTGTCTCTTCTCATACAAAGTGTGATTTCTAGTGAATGGTGCTCATTCATTCATCCATCAGCAAATATGACACATATTTTTTTGGCAAGAAAACAAGTATTACCCCCTCACAAGTTTGTATATTGAAATTCAGTCATAACTGATAGAACCAGCTAATGTGAGAAACAAAAGCCAGCGTGCTGGATGTAATCTAATTATCTGGATATAGATTGGACGTTCACAGTAAAGTTGTAAATATGTTCTAGGCACAGTTCTCTTTTTCTGAGTTGGTGAGTTTTTCTTGTTTTTTTTTTAATGGAGCAGAGAAGACAAACAACCGAGCTAGACCTCATTTGGGTCTTAAACTAAAATAACATGAATCCTGGGGAACTTGATCAGCAGTGGCTGACAGGAATGCAAGGTCTGAAAAAAAAAAATCCAAAGATGGATTCAGATTTGCTGATTTGGGATGCATTTGAAGGTAATCTGGGACGCATGTTCATATTTTCATTGTCGCCTGAACACGAAAGCTTACTAGGGTGAATTGGTGGATCGCATATGAACATAATATCATCAGCACAGGCAAAGACTTGTTTGATTTTTGTAGGCAATTTACCACAATTAAATAATAATTCACACTTTTATTCCATTTTGAATGCTGTTAGTGCTGTCATATGTAATAGCGGTAGCAATTCCACCTCTGGCCACATGGGGGCATACAGACCTGATGAGTTGACCAAAAAAAAAAAAAAAAGTCAGTTAATCATATTGGCACATTTTGTAATTTTCCATGAAAGTGGCATGATTAAGGGAAAAAACAAAAAACAATGTATTTGTAGTGTCTGAATGCTCTAAATGAAACACTAGTCCTGAAAACCTGAAAAAATAATTGTTCACAAATATGCTAATTCATGGCTTAACTGACCGCAATATCTATAACTTTACATTCTGAAAATGTATTTTTTATTATGGACAGTCATTTTTTTCAGTCTAATTTGGCACTTGGTCATTATTTACATGTTTTTGTTTTTCTTGTCCAAGAAATACTACTGTTTTGATGAAAAGGAACAATGCTATGTTGATGGTTAGTAGGGTGCATCTGAAATTGATTTTTAACTATAATCAGAGTTAGTTTTTTAAACTTGTCAAATAAAAAAAAACAAATACTTAAGGTGCACTGAAAATGCTCCATTTAATTCTAAACTGTTCTGTTAAATACATTACGCATAAAAGAAAACAAAATATTGGAACCTTTTCAGGCTCTGATATTCAAATTACTTTGTATTTAACAGTTCACTGCCTTGCTGGCAAACTAATACAGCAAAACATGCTGTAAAATGCATTGTATATTAAATAATCCATTTATGATGAAATAACTGTCATGAATACAAACAATTAGCAGGCAACTTTAGCCAACCAGTGGTTTAATCTTGTAGTTTACCTCAGTTTAGCTCACTGGTGCTTCTCCTGACTACGTGAGATTCCCACAAGATGTGTTGTGTCATGATTGCCCTGGCACATTAATAGCATCAAATTAGACATAGTTAGGAAGAAATAAGTGTCATTTTGTGGTTAAAGGCAAAAACAAGGAAAATACACTATCAGAGCTAAACCAGCTATTTTTCTGATTTTGAATTTGATTTCCAAATGGCAGCACCTATAGACACAGAAGAAACTTCCTCTAAACAATATTATTTAGACAGTCAGAGAAATGAAACAACTAGTTTCCTCTCACTGTCCGATTACCTTAAAGTGCTATATTCACCTGGTTAGGACAAAGGTTATTGGTCAAGGTTATCAAAAGGTGTCAGGAGTCAAAATCAGGCTTGACAGGGTACTTAAGGAACATTTGATGATTAAAACAAAGCTGTGAAACCCACTGAAGAGAGAACAGATTACAGAATTACAGATTTACAACCTTAAAGGTCCAATGCAAAATGTCTCAAGTTCTCTCTTCACAAGTTCAAAATTTCTTGGCCCCAATTTTTGCTACGACTCGGATCGTTGGGCTGAAACAGTAAAATGGAGACTCAGGACATGAATTAGGAAAGTAAAGTTTTTATCACTAAAACCCATCATTAAGCTTTAGAGACAGAAAAAAAGAGTGCCAACAACCATATGGCAAACAGCAGCAGGTATGCTAGGCTCTTCTCTGGTAGCCACACCAAGCAAGCTTCATCCACACCTTCACAGGTGCAACAAAGAACCATTTAGTAGGATGCTCATGCACCGAGCCAGTGAGGATGAAGTGGGGTGTAACAATGCAGAAAATTAATGCTAAAGGTTTCCCCTCGAGGTTTTATGTCATACCAAAGCGTCTGGAGAATACACCAGAATACGCTGGTGTATATCCCTTGGATGCAGCCATTAGTGGCTTGAAGTGGAGCAAAACTTTCGCTGTCTGCACTGACCTTGCCTTTCAGACTAGGTGACTGCATCCATCTTTTATGTACACTCTACGGTCTAAATTGAATATAATGGGAGCCACTTGAACGCTCTACTAAACTTCATTTGAGTTGGTATCGGCTCAAGAACCAGGCAGGCACTTAGACATTTTCCAAGAATGTCACAACACAGCTTACTCTTCAGATTTCAGCAGCTGCATGATGTGGCTATGGGACATGCTGTTTGCACTGACAGGGCTCATCATAGTAACGTCATTAATATTATTACTATTAACAATAATAATAATAATAATAAGAAGAAGAAATCCCACCATCTAGGAATAAAAATGAGGTTTTTTTTGTTTGAACATGACTATGTTTGCGTGCAATATCAGAGAATGAAAGTCTGCTATGAATTATTCCCTTCAGAAATAAGGAACAAAGTGGGCTGAGGAGCTGGAGGTGCGGGGATGATTGATCATGAGGTGGAATCTGTAAGTGTTTTGTATTATTTAAAGACAAGAAACAAAGCCAAAAAAAAAAAAGAAGAGCTCCACAACAGGTTTGAATTCCGTCACGACTGACATGGTGACAAATGGTACGCTGTTATGTGTTGATATTCACAGCTGAAAATCACAACAAAAAAAGTATTGATTGATTTGAACAGAGTTGGTGGAGGAGAAATGCAGCTATAACTGCACTTTGCCAAGAAAATTGCATTTCAGGCTCCCACTTGAGAGCCTGAAATCCCCCATGGGCTTCATGTGACAGCAGGACCATTTCTGGCTTCCAGATGCTCCACTTTTTAGACATAAATCACCACCTTTAAAACGGTTTCTACTCACGTTTGCATTATTTTATTCACATCAGCAGAACCACTTGTAAGTTGACTGTCATCATTTTTCAATTGAACAAATAATCCTGGAAAACTGGCAAAGCAGATCATTTTTAAAGAAGAGCCGATTGTTATTACCAAACAACCTAAAATATTTGAACATTAGAGAAGACAGGAAGTGGAACATTTCAAGAGCAAAAAGAAGTGAAGTCTTCAAACAGCCTGCACACTCACTTGGTTTCCTCACTCCATCTCCCCACCGTCCACAGGATGACTGGGCTCATGTTGCCATAGAAACAGGAATTACCGAAAGCTCAATAATATTTTGATGGAGGGGAGAGAAAGAGGGAGAGAGAGAGGGAGAAAGATGAGCCTTCAGCACAGAATCAATGTTTTTGATTTATTTATTTATTTTGTAATACTTTTTAAATACGAGGGTGCTCTTTTCAAAAAAAGTTGAGCTTTCTACATTGGTAATTAAATCAAGAAATCAGCATGCATGGTATTTCTAACAATGCAATGAATAAAAAGAAAGAGGCCGACCAGGTTATGGGAAGGGTTAAAAGACAGTCTGTCGTTCAATGAGAAATATTATTTACAAGTTGAAAACCTTCAATAGAAGAACCTCTCTTTTAAAGGAGTAGACAACACAGCAAGTTCAAAAAATGCTCAAGGAAAAAAAATAACAAAAAACAGACCTTAGGTTATTGTTGAATGTTAAAGTCCACAAAACTGCACATTTCGAAGAAAAAAAAAAAAAGTAAAAAACTTATTCTCTCTAAGAAAAAAAAAAAAAGACCAGTGCGGTTTTAAATTTAAACTTGTAAGACTTCTGGACCAAAGACTTTTGGGCAGCTTCCACCATAATGCATGTGTCGTGACTGGTGAAAACCAGCCAGCACATCAGCACAAATACCTCATACCAACTGTCAAGCACGGCGGTGGAGCGTTCATGGTTTGGACTTGTTTGACAACCACAAAAGCTTGACTTGATGGTAACTAATCAACTGGCTCAACTGACAAAACTGAGTAGAGCAACAGGAGAGCTCAATAAAGAAAAGAACTAAGGTGTAATAGTATAATAATGTCAAGGGAAATTCCACTTTGTCCCACTAGATGTGCATTGTAGATGTTAACTTTCTTGTGATGTCCTGCCTGCATGTCGTCAGAAGTGGTATTCCAACATAAAATGGCTATAAGACTGACTTTCATAAAGTTAACCAACAATGTAAACATGAGAAGGTCAAATGGCATGGGTCCCATATGGTTTCAGTATTACAGGGTCCTAAATGGAGGTGTATGTGGGCTAACTGGCCGCATAAAGAATACATGTGGGCTAAAAATGGGGGCAAATTATGCGGGTCCATAGAATTTTAGTACCAAGCACACCATAGAGCCTGAGGACAAACCCACATGGGACCCATTTTGCAGCCCGTTTTTAGTCCACATGGGCCCCACATACAAATGCTGGCTAGGCTATAGTAGTAGACATTTCCTTCAAAGGTATCCAAATGTATTTTGAAAGTGCTTGCCCTTTTTTTGATAGGTTCCTCTGGAAGATTTCCAAGATGTACTGTGTAACAAACCATCTGGCACATCAGGTTAGTTGGTCCGGCCAACACTCGGCAAGAACAGGATTTTCACGAGATTGCCTGGTGCGAATCTTAACGTTATCCTCTTTCCCCATCATCATCGCCAAGGTCATCGTGATGAAGGCAATGAGCAGCATATTTCAGCAGTAGCTTTGTGCCTCTAATGTAAAATACAGTTTGCAGTGGTTTTGCTTTGTTTCCACAATCACACACCAGTGATTATACTGGGGTTCTGAATTACTTAAAACACTTTAAAATGAGACGGTGCTGGGATGGAAACGACCTTGCAGTTGGAGGACAACCTATTCTACTTTATGTCTTGGCTGCCCCACATAGAAACATACAAATATAGTCACTTGTTTATATTATTTCCAGCCAGAAGATACCTTTTAGTCAAAAAAAAGAAAGTTATATACATTTTCAAAATTTGGCAGGGATATGAATCATTTTTTGGATTAACTAGACATCTGACAGCGGGAAAAGGATTGGATGGAGAATGATTAATGACTGAATTCTCAAACTGCAGCTTGTTTGTCTCTTTGTTAGACCCTCCTGTCACGTTACTACCCCAAGTTTTTCACCCCTGCCTTCTGTTTAATACATCTGGAGGCTTCAAGTCATGAGATAACTCAATGTGACATTATTGGGGCTGTCCTTTCAGACTTGGCAGAGCCATACAAGAGAAACAGAAAAAAAATAATATATAAAATAGTTTTCACAAAATGATAAAGACTAACCATGACAGGTAAATATAGTGATGTACAAAAATAATTCCTTATTAACTGCTTTTTGTCCTGCTGTTTTTTTTTTTTCCAACTCTTTTATTATTGGGTATTGGATTTATTACTCTTCTGTTTTATTATCCACTTTTATTGGCAATTTATGCTTCTATTAAATACCGGAAAGGAGTCTATATGCCAGGATCAGGCAGTTTAAAATGACAACATTTTGCAGAGCTGCAAAAGAGAGGTCATCAGGTTTTCATGCACTAAACCTCATCTTTGACATGTATGATTTAAATTCTTTATAATCCCTTTTCTGATTCCTGTGGTCAATGCAGATTTTTCCACATACATGACACCTTTAGCCATCTCTCTTTTTTTTATTTTATTTATTTTTAAACAGTCAGCAGTGCCACATTTGCCTGATGTTTGGCTTTTGTTCCATTTTTGTTCTGCACTTCCAACAAAAGTCAACTTACTCTGGCAGGTTCCCACCTTTTTTTTTTTTTTTCTCGTCACCACTATCACAGACATTATCACATGCCAAGCTAAAACGTTAGCAGGAAGATATACCCCCCTCCCCCTCCCCCACCACACACCCACTATGAATTAATCTGTCAGGAGCAGGATCTCTGTGTTGCTCTCCCTCTGCTTCTTATCGCCACTCTGAGGCATCTTCTTAAGAGGGAACAGGAGATAAGATGAGTCTGAGGAATGAGATATCACAGACTCAATTGAGCCTTAATTTGTGATGGAATTTCTAAACATGCTGTGTGACGGTGAGCAGGTAACACTTTGGGAAGCATGAGCCCTCCATCTGGGCAAACAATTTCTTTCCGCCCGTGCAAACAATTCCTAATTACTTCTGTCTGATTAAGTGGAGATTTAGAGCTCAGTCCCAGACACAAATAGGCCACAGGTGTGTGTAGGGCAGCCGTCACATGATGCTGGCACAGAGAAACAAACGCACATATAATTTGATTATCCGGTGCAACTGGATTTGTTTTGAAACAACATTATAATAATCCACCTTAGACTGTGCCATGAATCTGACAAGAAGGGTATGCTGCGAAGCTCGTTCAGCACATCCTGATTTTCCTTCTAGAGAGCTGGCAAGAGAAACGCTAAAAGGCAAAGAGATAATTGGGACAGCGATCGCCAACTGAATTCCTCTGCTTGTGGATGTGTGCACAACCATAAAACCATAAAAAGTGACATGGCACACACCATTTCTCTAGATTTCTTTTCTTCTTTCTTTTTTATGTAATGCTATTTGTGACTTTTGATATTATACATCATAATCTAGAATTGTTGTTTCCTTACAGGATTTTGTGACATGAATGCCACCTGATGGATCAGTGCTGAGCGTCGACTGTTACCAGTTTCCTGTCTGCTGTAGGGGATAAAATATCCATTTAATAAATAAATAAAGTCTTTATTTGACAATATAAAGAAATGTGCATCAAACTTTTAACAAATATAAATGCACCTGAGTTAGCTGAAAAGCTATTTTTCACTGGTAGTCGTCTCATCAATGGAATAAGAAAAATGTGTTTATCATGTGTTTTGGTACGTAATGATTGTTTGCAAAATGTCAAAAATGTCTGTACTCATATGTCACATATAACAGTTTGTGTGTGTGCGTGTGTTTGTGTATCAGCTGTGGTTCAGATTGTGAGCCAACCATTGAAACTACCCTGAGGTGCGGCGATGTGGTGAAAACGCTTATATATTCTCTACAAACATAAAACGAATGAGACTTGCATACTGCAGCACCGTCTCCCTCTGCAGACGTACGGTCTGGGAACGGGCAGATCGATCAAAAATAAAAAAAAAAAGCTCGTACTGCCACCTATGAAATGCTGTTTTCACGAGAAAGGTGGGGTCACGCCCTGGATATTGAGTAGCCCAAAGAGCAAGTCTGTCTCAAAGTGAGCTAATATTTTCCTTGAAATGATAAATCATCTCAGTTTCTAATATGCTCTGTGGGCTTATGAGATTTGCAAATCATTTCATTCTGTTTTTATTTGTTTTACAGTGTCCCACCTCTTCTAGAATAGTGTTGTAGTTAGGTTTGCTGCATAAATCACAATGTAATGTGTTCAAAGAGACCAATCCGTCTACAGCCTACTTCTCATCTTGTATTATACTTATGGGAATTTGGTCTTCTTTTACTTTTCAAATAAAGTAGCGGTATTACATTTTGGAAACTTTTTTTGTTGTTTTTTTAAATGATATCCTAGCATAGAGACCCACAAGTGTTCACCTCCTCTGTGGGGCACTCCTGAGTAGGCCACCATTTCTTTTCTTGTTGAAGACATCAAAAAAAATAAATAAAATAAAATAAAGATTCATCATTAAAGATCCTGTTTGCATCCCCTCTTTCATTTCAACGTTTGCTTGAACACTCAAAAATTCCTTTCATCCACAGCTGCCGTTACAGACCTGTCATTCTTGCCAAATTTCTTCTCTGCGCTCGTTTTTAAAAACTAAGCCGCTCTGATCAAAAGACGATAAAAATAGCAGAAAATTTTTTAAAAAAAGGTGGCATTTCATAATGTGTGCTATACAATGCATTTCCTTCCTTTGTATTGCGCATTCAAGCTGAAGACATACCTTCACAAAGGGTTTGGGGCGGAAGACTTAGCCCATGTGTGCTCTATCTTCGTTGCACAGACGCAGGAAGCATTTGAAGTGAACGTTTTAAAAACAAAGATGAGCTTAACAAGGGCTCTTTCCACCGCTGAAGGAAGGAGTGAATGTAGTTTTGCCTCCATGAGCTCATTTCTGCCCAAAACACCTGGACTGTTCTTTGCTATAGACACTTTGGGAGAAAAATATAAATGAATAAATAAATAAATGGAACAATATTGTAGTCAGATTCAAAAAACAAGACAAAGATGTCAGAAAAAAAAGAGGAAAAAATAAATGAGAAAAAAAGAAAAAAAAAACATTCATCTGGTGGTGTGGAAAATCACATCTTGCTATGTTAACTTTTTTTCTATTCTCATTGCTAAATTAATTATTTGTTTTCTTTCAAATTAATGATTTTTCCACTTTATTTTGTTGTGAAGTGCTTTAAAAAGTGAATTTGCTTGTGAGCTTGGATCAATCCTATTCTACTGAGTATCATTTTGGGTGTTTATTTATTTTTTTTTTTTAAATACTACTTTGCTCTTCTCTCCTTTCTCTGATTGGTTGTTAACATATTCAATGGCATCCAGAGGGTGTTTCTTCTGCATCTGTAGGTACTGTCATCTGGAAATCAAATTTAATCCAGCAGAACCAGAAGGATTCTTTGTAACAGAGAAAAAAAAAAACAGGGAAGAAAGAAAAGTTTTCAGCAACACTTTTCAGTGTTTTAGCTGTTTTATGTGTCCTCAAGTACTGGTGGCATTATTGTTTGAAGCAGAAAAATCTATTTGGCCATTTATTGATCTGTTTTTGCCGTTTTTTGGTAACATTCTGTAGTTTTTTTTTCCTTTCTCTATTTTTTAGGCAATTTTAACATTTCCATTGATTCCTTTTAAATTGCATCAAAAATTGAGGATGGAAACCAACCTGCTACCATTTTCAGTTTCGCTCTAAAGTCCTGCTCTGCAGAATTTGAAACTGGAACTGGAAAGTATTTGTTTTACAACTACTAAATGAAACTAGCAGTCCTAAAAACAAAAACAAAAACAAAGAAATGTTTAACCCAACAAGAGTTTTCAGGAATGTGACTGAGAAGACCCCCTTCTACATCAAAAAAACCATCCCTTCACCATAAACACAGGTTGTTTCTTTCCCTGTTTTACTTCAACTTCCTCCTTTCTTAGTCTTGCAAACCAAGCCTGAATGGTTTTTCTTAAATTGAGGTTCCTCTGGTCACAATGACTCTAATGGCACCAAGCTTTGATCCAGTTACCTCCCTGAAGCACCAACACCAATGAGAGCACTTACTGCCACCCTGAATGTTAACTTGGGCAATTCTCTGTTTCCTCATGGACATATTTACAGTGGTACCAGGATGGAAATGTTTTTTTTTGTTTTGTTTGTTTTGAGATAACAATTAATGACACGCTGGCCTCACAACTTCAAGTGGTGCCAATTTGCTTTGGGGCCAAGATAGAGCGAACTGATGCGACCCAGTGAGGCGTGCCACATATGCACTGCAGCATATCAGCAAAAAAAAAAAGAAATGTTCTGCATATGCTACTTAATTGCTGAGAAAAAGCAAATATTTCAGGAGGTCATTACAAAAGAATAGACATGAAGAATTTCCTTGCCACAGAACGGCACCAGAAATATGAATCTGTGATGCAGCTGTGCACACTGCTGAGGTGGTTACCACGGCTTGATTTGCATTTTATTTGGAAGCACTTCTGCATTTAGCTCTGGATGCGACTCCAGCATGTGAACATTGTTGAACGAGTATCTGAAATGTTCTGTGAAGAAATCCCATTTCAGGGTTCAACGGCTCTTCTGAAGCTGCCCATCCGGGAAGCTGTGAAATATGTGCTCGTGTAAAGCTTGTCTTTTTAATCAATTCTCCCATTTTCAATTACTGACACTAATGCCATGCGCGCTACTGTTTTCCTGCACAAAATGTATTGAACAAGTTTTGGGTCGATCAAACCGAGTACTGTAATGGCAGTCTATAAGCAGATGCGTTTCACATTGAGCGTAGCATGTAAAGGCATGTAAAAGATGAAAACATGATCTTCAATATTTGGAGCAAAATTAATGTATCTTTTCTTGTACATAAAAAAAAAGTACATTGGGCATACAGACAACATGCACCAAATACTGAGGCATCGGCCATGGTAGTTAAACTTTAAAAGCTGGAAAAGTCACCGGTAACTTTATGCTTTTTAGAAATTAGATACAATATTATCTCTTTAGATGTATGCTTTCTAATGAGAGATGTTTAAATCTTTGATAGGTTTTTACCGACTTTGTATTTTCTGGAGTTTTAAGTATAAAAAGGTAACCTTGTTCATTGTAAAGGTAAGTTAAGAAAAGGTAAGTTACCATGACAGAAAAGCTATCGGTATAACAGAAAACAAGTTGGATCAGTTCAATTCAAATTTAGCTTGAAAAGTTCAATAAAGTTTGTGAAATAAACGTTTTACACTCATACAAAAAAAGTGAAAGCATTAAAAGAGCTTTATTTTCTTTTACAATTTAAATCATCTGGATTTCTTTGTCTTTGTTCTTAAAGATGTTTCACCTTCTTCCCAGAAGGCTACAAAAGTCCAGTTGCCTTGATTCAAAACTTTGAGAGCTGCGTTTTCAATACTGTTGCGAAAATCAGCGTGTTGATGCAAATGAGTTCAGCTGAATGGTCTTTAGTTGCTATGAAGGTTTTTTTGTGTGTGTATGTGTGTGTGTGTGTGTGTGTGCAGCACATTGCACATACAAAGGCAAGTCAAAATGCTTTGCAAAAGGCATTAAGCTGTAATGAATAGAAAATAATCTTAATAATTAATGAATTATTAATAAAAGTAATTGATTTGAATAATTAAGTTTAAATTTATAGAACAAAGAAATAGATGTAGATTTAAATAAAATCAATAAAACAAATCTAACAATAGACAAGGAAAACTGTAAGAGAACTTCAAACCATCCTTGAAAATTTTAGAAAAATTACTTTACAAGTGTTCAGAAAAATGTAATTTAAGATCTTGATCAGTGCTGTCTCATTGCTGTGATTCTGTCCTCACCAAAGTTTGTATGACATTAATAATAAATAAAGATTAGAGGCCTGCATGTGTTTGTCTGACCTGTTTCTAGAGAAGCAAAAACCCTTTTGGAAAAAGCTGGTTGGCGTCTAAACAACATGTTGATGTGTTTAGTCTCTAAAAAGCGCAGCGCTGACGGTCATCTCACATGGACTTATGACAAGGCGGCTAAAGCCGGTTGACATTCCTGCACAGTCTTTTTGTACAACAACTTAGCGGTGTCCAGGAGCAGAAAAAGTAGAACAAATAGACTGAAAAACATATTTTTCTGGTGGACTGTCAATCTCATGTGCAATCTCACATGGAATCTGTTAAACTGTATGCAACACATACTAATACAATCCCAACATGCAGGACAAAGTGTAGGACTATTATATTATTTTTAAATTGATTAATTTATTCACTTATTTATTACACACAAGTGTCATATGTGTATAGGTGTCTGTATAATGACAGTAAAGTCTATTTTATCTTATATCACATTTTAATGTAAGCAGAAAAATAGATGGTAATAGTGTGTTCAGATTGGTAACATTCATCATGAAATTGTTCTCCAAGTAGTGAACGTCGTCTCATCCTTGCTTGTGAATGACTGAACCTTTCAGGGATGCTCCTTTTATACCCAATCCTGGCCCTCACCTGTTTCCAATTAACCTGTTCATCTGTTGAACAGGTGTTTTTAGACTTTTAGTCTGTTGACCCTGTCCCAGCTTTTTTGGAAGTGTTGCAGGCATCAAATTCAAAGTGGGTGAATATTTGCACAAAAAAAAAGAAAAAAAAAGCAACATTAAATATCCTGTCCCTGTAGTGTATTCAATTGAATATAGGTTGAAAAGGATTTTCAAATCATTGTATTCTGTTTCTATTTATGTTTTACACAACATCCCAACTTCATTACAATTGGGGTTGTTGATTATGAAATGAATATTTTAAAAATCAATTCATGTAAAAACCTTAATTGGATAATGGTCAATAAATCAGCTTATTATTGTCCATGTAAATGTAGTCACTGATTTCAGTTTCACTATAGGTAAAGTTGTATTTCCTCTTTGCTTTTACTTTTAATGTCTATTCTGTTTGTAGTGTAAACATTGTTGGTTTGTTTTCCATATACTTTAGAAAAGGTTGCTAGATCTAAAAGAATGTGTCAGATGAACCTCATATGGTAATTCTTTTTTTTTTTTCCTATTTCATTTAACAAAATAAATAAATAGCATACTCCTGGTTCTTTGAGTGTACTTTCTATTTCGGAAGGATTTGGCAGTGAGCAAACAGTGTACAGAAAGCCAGAAAATCACATTGGTAATTGTTTATACCATAAAACAGCAGAAGGTACCCCAACACACTCTCTAAGGTGCTTGTGGTGTCCCATCATAGCCATTGCCCCATCATAGCCCTTTTTGAACATCAACATCCAGTGATTTGTCAGCCTGGAGCAACTCCAAAATGTGTGTAAATACGAAGATGGAATCATTTTACAGCAAGTGCACGCTGGATGTATGTCTCAATGGAGAATTTCTATGATAGCTTCTCTTTGGTCCGGTGAGTGTAATATTTTGCACTGTCGAAGCCCATGCTTTGCACAGATAGAGGACGTGGAAATTGAAAAGTTTTGGAAATTGAGGCAGCTGTTAACAGATGAAATCTGGTAAGTGTAAATATTGAAAGAAGTGTGAATGTGAGTTGAGAAATTTTGTGTGCAGTTGCTGAAAAGAAGCAAAGAAACCATCGATGAAAAGGTCTTAATAGTGTGTAAAGACCCTTAATTTGCCATTGCAGAAATACACTGTCCTTAGGGGGGAGGGATGGGGGCTGATTTGTCTGAGGGGCAGTCTGAGGCTAGAGGTGTACTGACTGACAATGAGGATGGGGGGCAGGATCTAGCTTCAAGAATGCACCATGACGATGCATTGACACCTGAATGTTCGTAGAGCCAATGGAGTATCAGATGGATATTGGCTGCCCAATTAGCTGCATTTTGGGATGTTGCAAATAATTTCTGCTCAAGTGTGGACTTTTATTATCCCAGACGAACCAGGATCAACCCGTGTCTAGACGTTTAAAGAATGATAAGGGGATATCCACTGGGAGATGTTGAAAAGATTGCTAAATTTGGGCAATACCTTCATTTCTATATTATTTATTCTGCCTGCAAGCAACAGATGAAGAGGCATCCATCATGTTATGTTCTGCCTGATTTACAAGTGGGTTGAAATTTCCCTTATCGAGTCTGCATATATTGTTTGTAATCTGCACCCCTAAATATGTAAGCTGATCTTGAGTAACCGTAAAGGTACATGTGTGAGTAGAATGAGTGCGAGCTGCAGAATTAATGGAAAAAAGACTTTTCTGAAGGTTTAATTTGTATCTTGAGATTTTACCAAAGGTCTCGATGATAGAATGGACTCTGGGTATGGAGATGTCTGTGTGTGAAATATATAGTAACATGTTGTCTACATAAAGTGAGACTCTTTGCAACTGTTAGCAGCTCAATGGCCAAAAAGTAGATAGGGAACAGCCTTGTCTTGTTCCACGAGAAATCGTGAAATTAGTAAATCCCATTGGTACAGAGTGATGTTACTGGCATGGTATATAGAAGTTTAATACATTTTATATATTGTTTGCCAAAACCAAACTTTTCTAACACATAAAACAAATTTTATTGTCGTAAAATGCCTTAGCTGTTTGAGTATTTGTAATAAGTTGAGAGGCAGCTGCTTGACTGAGTTGATGGGCTTTGTCGTCAAATTCATAGTAAGTATGTTGGGCTCTCCAAAGCATATTCTTTGCTGCACTGGACGATAAGATGTCAAATGGATTCATCTCAAGAAGTAGCTCCTTCAATAGGTCAGGTGATGGGGAATTTGCAAATGCCAATTCTAATTGCGAAATGCGGGCCCGTTATGTCTGACAGTTTTTGATTTGCATGCTTTTTATCCTAAGATGTATGTGAAATTATTTGACCTCTCAGATATGATTTAAGTGACTCCCACAGAGTTGTACAAGAGAATTCCTGCAAAGAAATTAACTTCAACATTTGCTCAGCCATAAATTGTACATTCATGTGACAGTGTCAAAGAGCAAAGTCTCCAGCAAGGTCCAGAAGTATAATGCGCAAAACTAAAAGTGGCTGCAAGGAGAGTGTGGTCTGAAATAACTATGGCATTGTATAAAAGATTCAGCTGAGGAGAGAAAATGATTATTTACTATGAAGTAATCAAGCTGAGAAAATACCTGATGTACCTGGGGGAAAAAACGAGTAAGTCCACGCAGTGTAGTTCATACTTCACCATCGATCTGAAACAGCATCATCTTTAAGGGAGGAATTTATCACTTGGGCAGATTCAGATAGTTTGGAAGGGTTAGCCAATACTGGATCATGGCAGCAGCTGCAATCACCACCTGAAATTCATAAGGAGAGTCTAACGTGGGTATGCTGTAAAACAGATTGAAGAAAAAGTTGTCCCTATCCCAGTTAGCTGCATATAGGTTAGCTAGAATCACAGGTGTATTAACAATATGACCTAAAACAAATATGTAACCAATTATGGATCAAAATAACTGTACCTATTACCCTGCTATTGAATAGATAATGATATGATTGTACTACCCAGCGTATTTTTTTGAGATCTGACTTCTTTATAGATGAATACTTTGATGAGTCGTCTCAGCAGGTGTACTTCGCAACATAGCAAAAGCAAATAAAGGAAAAATAAATTATCACGTTAAGAAAAAAATAAAAAAATGACAAGAGAAGCCCACCCTTACACCTAACTTAGGTGCACCCAAGATCCACACAAAAATAACCTGCTATGTTACTTTGTGACTGTAATCTCTGGTCAACTGCACTCTTATGTACTTATGGTATAGCGTTTCATTTCACTTAACATTACAGTCCACTTTATGTGCTCAGACACTTATATGATGACTGCCCCATTGTTGGTAATTTTATCAAACATCTTCCCTTTGTACATTAGAGGGCCCTGGGAGGATTCGTGTTGTATCTCAGTGCACGTGTGGTCGTACACCAGCATTATAAACACACGCAGAGGTTGTCCAGGCTTTGGTTCTGCTCTCAGTAATCTGTGGGCTCTATCCAGCGGTGGGACTTGGTCCAGGTTCAGGACTTCTTTCAAAAGTTGAGAAACAAACTGTGTGGGGTGACGCCCAAAGGGGGTCGCCAAAGATCCACGGGGGCTCGCGAAGCCCTCTTGATTTTAAGGGGTTTAATTTATTTATTCTGTTTTTTAAACAAAGATGAATTGACGAATAAAATGACTAAAATGAGTTTTCGCAGGAAACAGAGCGTATCACATGACTGTCTCCCTTGCAGGCGCTGTTGCCTAGCGACTTGCCGAGCTAAGGGGAGAGATGGCTACGCCACAGGTAGGAGAGACTGCGGAGGAATGTGTCAAAAAGAAAAAGAGAGCGTGCCAATTTTTTTTTAAAAGAGTATGGATTCATAGAAGCAATGGATAAAGTTCAAGCTGAATGTATATTTTGCCATGACAAACTGGCGAACGAAAGTTTGAAGCCCTGCAAGCTAAAGCGACACCAGACCACAAAACATCCAGAAACGGTGGGAAAACCGAAGGAGTTTTTTCTAAGAAAAAAAGAGCTTCTTGTTGGAATTCTTGAAATAAAGGACTAAATGTAAAAGACGTAAGTGTATTATTTCTCAAGGGGGGTGGGGAGGGGGGGTCACCAAAGCTTACAATGGTAGAAATATGGGTCCCTGAAGAAAAAGGTTGGGAACCACTGCTCTAGCCCGTCCTCAACACCAGTGAACCACGAATTGTTCCACCTTGAACTGCCTTCTAGATCATCACATTTTTCCTGCAACTCCCAAACATCACCTTCAAGTAGAGACACGGTGGCACAGAGCTCAGTGGTACAGTAACCGGTAAACTTGGGAGGCTAATGAAGCCAAGCTAGAAATTGACTCATTGAGGAGCAAGTTTGTTGGTGGCAATGTCCAGTTTGATATTAGCCTGCAGTTCTTTGATGTCTAATCTTTCCACAGATTGAATCCTGGAGTGAGTTGAGTCAATCAGCGAAAATCTTTGGCATTAGAGTCTCGCTGCTAGTTGAGACTCCAGGGCCGGCTGGGCTAGCCTAGCTGTAGGGGGCAGAGCCAAGCCTGGTTGAGTGGTGCCATGCAGTCTTGAAACAGTTTCAACTTGTTATATGATGTGTAAGGGACTAGAAGACCCAGGATTTTAGGCATGCCTCTTGTTTTGACAGTTACATTAAGTTTTAAAGTCAATCTTGTAAGACGTGTCTACATTCTGTCTAGTGCAACAGTGCCCCCTGCTCCTGTGTTTCTTTTAGACCAAAGGAAAGAAAAAAAAAGCCTTTAACTTGGCAACCTTCTGAATAAATTGCACTTGTTCAATCTTCTAATTGTGCTGTCTTGGTCTTTGACATTTAACAAGCTAACTGCAGCCTGCCGTATCTAAAATGTAGTTCTTAGGTTTCCTTTTCTGTGATCATTGCTCCCTGGGGACATTCACTCTTGGGAAGATTGGCAACTGTCTTGAAATCTTCACACTTATGGGTTGTCTCTACAACTACAGAACTCAGTGTGTCTCCAAGATCAATGCTTATATCTTTCCCTATTGGCATTGTGTTAACACACCCCTGAATGCTTCAGACTATCAAGCATCTAAAACATCTGCTTTTATACAGACATTTATACAGACAGAACATTTGCAGCCCCTGGTGGCAACTTATCCTCTTCAATCATATGAAAGCAGAAAGTGGGTACTTAGTATTGACCCCCTTTTTTCCCCATCAGTAATTCATTTGTATTTAAATAATGGCACAGTAAAAAGTTATATGTTCTTATTTATCTGAAGTTGTGCGTTATTCATCGATCCTTTTAATAAGTATTGAGGAATAAAAGAGCAGGTACAAGCTTTTAAGAATGATTGTAAACCTATGCGGGGCTTCATAAATCTGGTGAAGACATATGTCTGTCTGTTGATGTCTGCCTTTGTGCTTGCACACAGTTTTAGTGATGAAACAAAGACTTTGATGCATCTGAACCCCTGGTGTTTTTGTGACTCTGATGCAGAGGGAAAAAAAAAAAGGGTAAAGAATTGAAATTGTATAATTCATGTGGGCCACAGTTAATAATTCACTCCATATCAAATATGCAAAGCATTTCTCATCATATAATACAGCAAATAATTATCCAGACTGCTTTCCAAGACAAAGCATTATCTTTATACTAGGTCACGGCAACCACCTCACTGATGCAGCAGTTTTATGAACGTCACAGTATTAGTCAGAGATGGTTAATATGATATTCATCATATTTGTTTATAAATGAAATGAGTCATCTTCAGCATTAACATGATTAGAACATCCAGAAGCAGGCATCAACAGTTCACCCAATATAGCAGTTCCATGTTTTCATGGATCAAATTTCAGTTTCCTGTATCCTGATTTTTCATTTAGCCTATCGCACTGCAGAATAAAGCGGAACTTGACCAGGCCAAGAAGGGACAGCATTCTGACCTAGCCTGTTCCAAGAGTGGCGACAGCATCAGTGTTGATGCAGCTCAGTGTGTGCCAGCCGGACTCACAGAGAAAATGACAGTCTGCCATATGGACCACCAGCAGTGATCTCGCACAGCGAGTCAACCTGGTCACTTTATAAATCTGTTCCATCCAGACTGAGCCAACCTGCCTGCAGGGATACCTCCCTGTCCTCCTGATAAGCCAGTTCACACTGCATTAAAAGCTTTGCGGTGTCCATCAGGCTGATCAGCCTCATCACTTGTCTTTGCTCAGATTACAGTGATGTGCCAGTGGGCTGCATCCAAACACAGCCCTTCCATGTTTAAATAAAAAGGAAGCCTGAAAGTTCCACACTTTCCTCTGCCTTGTGTTTACTGGTATAAAGTGAACACAATACCATCCATCTGTTTATTGCCTTCATTCAGCAGTTTAAGACTAATTGGCACGGGTGATTAATTATTATACAACCCATGCTAAACTGGAATTAAATGATGGGCAGACATTGTATGTCCCAGATCAGTTGTGCAATAAGCTAAGAAGGATTCACTTACATAGTGCCACATTTGTCTTCCCAATGCAGTCATTGGGTTGATAATAACTCACTGATAATAGGATGATAGTAAACTGAATGTTCAGAGGTAAACACAGATCAGAATGCACAGAAAGATGCCAAATGTTCAAGCTTCTGTCAGTAAACAATCTGTTACAAAATACAGCAGAGATCAGTTTAGAAACATAGGTCAAGTCTTCTAAAAACTCCATTGCTGCAGAGTCTCATTCTGATAGCACTTTCTTATATGAGTCTGTGCTTAGCAGATATTCACCATAGTTGGCCAGATGCTTTGTTGATCCAATATAATTTAGTTGCCACGGTGGCTGGTGTTTGGACTTTTCTCCACTTCTGGTGGAATGAATCTGAATTAATCTATATTGATTTCTTAATAGAACTCTTTCAGATACTGAAATGGACCAGGATTTATGTTAACCACCCAAAGCCTGAAGGTCCTCCAATTAGGGTGACATTAATAAATACTTAGGACACACTTAGTAAACACAGTGTGAAACAATGCACTAATTTTGGAAGATGATGGTGATGTTGACTCAAACACAACTCGAATGACAACTAAATGAACTTCCAAAATATCTCCACACAGCACTGCTGTGTAATGTGAAAACGCAATATTAACATACCAGTCAAACAACGCATCAAAGACAGTTATTCGTACATTCTAAGGACAGAAATGCAACCACACATACAAAAAAAAGTGATGTCATATATAAAGTACTATGCCTTACATGCAATAAAACTTACATGGGAGTAACAGGAGGATAATTCAACACCCAGAAAAAGGGACATCAAAAGGAATGTGAAAAAGAAACACAAAACAAGATCAGTAAAAGAAAAGGCATAACATGAAAACCTCAAATCAGCAATAATAGATCAATGCAGAAGAAGAAGAAGAAAAGAATTACACCATGGACTGGGACAAAGCTTGAGTCATCTATACCAGAGGTCGATAGAAGCGGTAGATTATGGAGGCAGTGGAAATCTGTAAGTGGTGCCCGAGAACAATGAACTTGAGGGGGCTGTCATGCTGTCACACATCTGGAGCAGCCTCCTGAAGGAGCAAATGGAGAGCGGGAGGCGTGACAGGGCGGTCACGCCTGATAAAAGTGACAAGTCATACTAAACCATCAGATGACTGAGGAAGACTGAAGTTCCGTTGAATCGCATCAAAGGTATATTAAAGCCTTGTCTAAACCAAAAAGCAAAACCACATGTATGGAAATGTGAAGACATAATGGACTTAATTTAACTATCTCAAACCCAGACAGAAGTCGGTCTCCATACTGGTAGTCAGGACTACCTGTGCAAGACCTCAGAAGTAACGTCCTCTGTGAACAACTTAGGTGAGGGCTGGTTTTGTTGGACAGATTTTAAGGTCAGCCACCAATGGCACCATGCAACAGTCACAAGTACATTTGGCATACAGCGTTGTCAGCACTATTCTGTAAACCTTGAAAACCTGGGATTGGGATTTATTCTTAAACCTCCCATTGATTGAGAGGTACAATGTATACAGACTGAAATCAGTGCTGAACCTAGATTCTGGAAAGGTAAAACACATCTACCACTTAGATGATGACACTTTTAAGTTCTTCATTCCTAATATAGACCTTCATACTAAAACTAAGGATATCCACTAGTGCCAAAGCAATCCCTTTTTAAAAGGTGCAGTAAACTACCATCACAGCTTGAGAGTCACCTGAGCTGAACCCGCCGGCAAAATGCCTATCAAAGATGGAGGAATGGGAACAAAGTTAGAGAGCGCCAGGAAGATGGCTGGTTAGCAATACCCATAGAAGAAGCACCATTGCTGTACAAATGCCACAATACAGTCACAAGGATAATCCGACCAAACTCAACAATATTCTTTGAAGTTCCCCAAGGAACCATTCTTCATATCAGCAACATCTTCCTCCATCATCGTCATGACAGGTGGCGACACAGATGCATGCGATTCAGGGTAACAACTGCATTGATGCTTCCTTTTCATCTTCTATGCTTCAATAGCTGTTCATGTATAATTTGGTAAATTCCATATTTTAGGTGATTTTAGAACCATAATATTAAATGGTGATATCTGGCTATAATATTTGAATAAATCCTAAAATCTTAGAATGAGAGAAGCTGTCTGTAGTTATTTTGCATGTAATGTTTGTAACATTTGCAGGTTGGAAAGGTCTGTGCTTGGACTCATTCCCTTTGTTGCTCTTTACGGACTGGTTCACATAGACCAACAGCCAATTTAAGACTGATTTTGTTGTTTTAGGTTCTTATTCCTGATTATCAGTTGCTGTCGTAGGATACTTAATATATCTTTAATAACGTAATGAGCTCCTTACAGCTACAGTCTCCTGTTCTTGGGTCCATGCCTTGAATAGTGACCCAGCCAAAGAGCTCATTACTCTGAGTATCTCCAGAAAGAAGAAAGAAAGAATGAGACAACATTTCAGTGACCTCTCAAAGAGGAGCACTCACCGTCTTTGAGACACTCAGTTGGCGCTCAGATGTCCCAGAAGTCTTTGGAATGGAGGCAGATGTTCAGCCCCTTGGCCAGGTTGCCTCCTAGGAAAGGTCTCACTGAAGGTGGCATCAAGACCCTTTAAGAGGAGACGAAGAATGTGCTCCGCTCCTCAATCCTCTGGCACTGAGGTGGTGGTCCATAATAAACCCAGTCTACTCCACGATTGTCCATGATGCACCTCAGCCTACACATCATGGTCCAGCCAGGTCCATACAACTGGAGCTCCACTTGGTTCCTTCTCCCTCAGTACCTGTCCCTGTTCACCTCCGGTTCTGTCGGCTGTCTGTCCGGCACCGTGACCAGGTCCCTTGACTCTGACATCGGACCGACATCTTTCTGAAGTTAAAGGAGAATGATTAAGATATTAAAAACACAGGAGGCTGCATTTTCCCCCGTCCAACCCTGTAGTCTCCCATGAGACCATCCAAGCCAGTTTAATGCTTCTCACTTTCCATTTCCACACATCTTTTAAGGTCAGTTTAGATGCTCCTTTGGTTTTCTTCCAATGTCAGAGAGAGGATAACTATTCAAAGGCTGCTGTGTTTATCCTGCTTATACTGTTTTAAACCTGTAAATTTAGAGCTCAACTTTTCCGTAACATGGAGAGCTGGATATTTAACAATATTTTATTTGTTTAATGTTGTCGGTAGCCATATGGTTCTATAAAATTTAACTATGCTACATTTGACTCCCGTCCAGGCCCTCCTGCTGTCGATAACAACAGAGTTTACTGCGTCCCCCTACCCCCCCGAAATCAATTTCTACACTCTGCGCAGTCACTGTCGGCTGGAGGAAGACATATGCACTGTCAGTATCAAATCTAATCAAGTCTGGGGCTCCGTACCTGTTATGGTTGCTGGTATTCAGAACAGTCCTAATGGCGCTGTTGCTGCTGTTTGTGTGTCAGTACTGAGACTCCTAATGTGTGTGATATGCACAGTTGCACTCTCCCTGCGACACATTACATTTTTCACACAGTGGATGGTCAATAAGTTTCCAAGTAATGTCATTCTGTCTTGCCCATTTTCTCATTTTGCGCCATGATAGCTATCTCTCGCATTCCTTCAAGATTTTGAAGCGAAATGTAATAATCAATGGATTCACACCACACCTTCTTGTGTGCCTACCACTTTGTCCCTCCCTCGCTCCCTCCCTCTCATAATAATTGCTTAAATGAATCTATTACCGGCCCGGCCTCGGCGCAGCATTAACTGAAATGCCAGCCTCTGAGGAAAAGAGGTGTAACGCTTGAGGGAGAGCATACTGTAAGAAAAGATTCCCTTCTAGATGATCAATGATGAACTTTACACCATTTTCTGTGGGGAGATTTTCATGCTCTCACTTTAAAATAAATAAATAAATAAAGCAAATTATTGGCACATGTAAGGAAAGTGCACAAGCACAAAATGAAGCATGACGATCACTGTCAAAGAGATTGATTGGTTTCTTGGCAGTTGTAACACCATCAAAGTTTTGCTGCTATTTAATCTCAAACCTTTGATCAATACATGTTAAGGCTGACTACTGCTTTGTGCTGGCTTTGTTCTCAGCGTGGCTCCTTGATCTCCTTTTTCCCACTAACAGTGCTGCACCCACAGATCCATTTACAGCTTTAAAAATCCGTCACAAAAGACTCCACAGCCTTCACTTTAAAAACAAAAATGTATATTAAAAAGCAGAACAAAATAACTTCATTATCATAATACACCAGTATCAGTTGTCTTTGTAAATGGAACATTTGGTTATTTTTAGTAACTATTATAGAGCTCTGAGACCCATCCAGGCCAGCTGTCAGCACAAACCGACAAAACAGCATGTTCCCTCATGAGAGCTGCATATCATTTTACGCCGCTATGTCACCTAACAATGAATTGAAGCTAGCTAACAGAGCAAGAGCAGTTTTGCAGAGATGTGGATCTCTCCTTGTTGTTGCATACAAACGTGAATCTTCCATTTTGTATTTTATGGTTTCTTTTGGCATGGCTGAGGGATCAGAGTTGGTGACTGCTATTCATCAGACTTTTATCCACTAAAAACATACAGTGCCTTGTCTTTTGTATCTAACAAAAGCTAACATTACGGCTGTGAGTCACTGGAACCAGTTACAATGATGACGCGCTTCTCCCAACCAGTTCTTTTAGGATGCTACATTTGCTAATTTGTTAAAGAATTGGCCACATGGAAGTGGAAAATGGCAATGGAATATTGTGCATTCTTGGCAAGAATGCTGTCGAAATCAAAAGTTGCTTCACAGACCACTATTACAGAAACATCTCTGTTTATGTTAATATGTTTAAGTTAATATTTCTGACATGGGATTCAAGAAGCGTTTTGAGGACCAGGCATGCCCCAAGGGCCTAAAGAAAATGAAGAATTAGAGCATCTCTGGTTTATAGGTAGCCAAATTTAGGCAGCAACACACACTTGGAGTTAATGTTATAAGTCAAAGAGACCAGCAGCTTGAGATAATCATCTTTATAAGTGTTAGCTCAGTCGAATTGCTGTGTCCTCAGAAGCTATAACTTTGACCACGACGTTTCTCTTTTCCTGTGTGTTTGCTTAAATGGGATCAGGTAAGCTTTGACAAGGTAAAGTGTGATTTTTTTTTTTTCCTTCTACATATTTCCCACTCCATCTCCTGTGTTGGTTTCAAGCTGGGGTAGAAAGGTTGCTGCAATGTCAGTAAAAATTACCATTACTCAACATAAGATATGCTTCATTTGCTCAGTTGCTATATTTGAGTTACATAAAGAAAGTAAAAAAAAATAAATATAGAGCAACATAAATAACAAGTATAAACATCAAAAATGACGCTCCTGGATGTAGGCCTTGTGCAAAGTGGAACCATGAATTACACCGAATTAACTTCTTAAGTTACTCACACTAACACACTTCTAATAAAGCAGCTGGCAAAAGGGCTGTTGAATTGGAAGAAAGTTTCAGTTTCCAGCCAAGAGCAGATCAGCTGAATCCTTGATGTGACAACACAGTTACTGTTTAGGCCGTGTTATGCTAACATGCACCTGAGCTAGCTATGTGCAAACCACCAATTCAATTGGTCCAGAAAGTCTCGATGGGGCCTTGACAACTATATGCAAGCTTGGAGTCGATATAATGATGTACAGTTTCATGTTTCTTAATGAAACTCTGCAGAATACTGTGCCAATGCTTTGAATGTGTGTCAAGACGTTCAAGAAGTATTGTTTTTGTTCATGGTGAGTCAATTCATCCATGATGTTTTAAGCCCTCTGCATGAAGTGGTTCAGGAAGTAGTTTGATTTTTGGTGCGATATATTGATAGGTGTAAAGCCAAAGGAGTCTCAATTTGTGGATAGTGTTAAGAGTTTAGAGACTTCATGAGTGGTTAGTTTGTTTAGTTTTGGTGCTTGTTTCAATGGAGCCCCCTAGAAAGTTCTCTCCATTGTGGAAACACTTTGACTTGATCTGTCCCAGCAAGATACAAACACTCAGTAATTTAGTGTTTGTACTACAGTCTACTTTACTTTTCAGTCCTCTCTACAGCAACGACAGCACATAGTTGATGCTGAGGCATTTTCGTTCAGTGCATGAAAAATATTAAGGGAAAAGAAGGTGGAGCCAGTCAGAATAATTAAAAAATCTATTGAACTGAACATTCACTGGATGAAGGACCCTGTGGGCCTTGTTTGCACCCTCGCAACACCATTACGCTGCTCACGTTTTTGTCTTTTCTACCGAACCTGCAGAAGTCATTTCCAAAAAGAACTGCTTAAACCCCAACACTGTTAAACAAATAGTATTTTAAGATAAAAATGAATAATGTGTCCCCCCAACATTAGTTGTACAAGCAGCCGTCTCTGTTCATAAACACATGAGAGGATCAGTTAAAATGAGAAACTCATCTTCCTGTCTTATAGTCTTTAACCTGCAGGGAGGGTTTGTTTGTACATGAAGCCTCACGCAGCAGCATCATGCTGATGCTTCACGTTGATTGTGTTGTCATGAGCAGAAAAAAAAACAAGCAACGTGCTGCCCATGAAATATTGAGGAAGGGTGCTATATTTTGTTGTGCTGACCTAGCTAACTGCTAGTAACTACGATCTACGGAAAATTAACCAGTGAACTAAATAGCGAAAGTAAAGCGAGGGGAGCAGGCTCTCACTTGACATTCTTCTGATCCACTAAATGCATCTGCTGGAGTATGTTTGTGAACATTATATCACTCCTGCCCACAGCCACACAAGTGCAGTCATACCAGATTCACCCACAATCTCTGATCGTACAAAGAAGGATGATTAAAAGCCTCCATTTCCTGTCATGCAAGGTAAGATCGTACTAGCCGCTATAAACCTGCCCCAATGTACGATATCATTGGCTAGTGCTTGTTGCCTAGCCGCAACTTGTTTGGCGGATGCTTACGTTGAAGCATTGAAAGTTAAAAACTGTAATGGAACCCTCAATTCATTTTGGGAGCACTTGATGTCACACCATAGGCTTCAAGCTAGGCCTTAATAAGCTTCCTCTTGCCATCAATATATAAGAATGTTCAAGGGCAGACAAAAAAAAAGCATGATCAAGCAAGGTTCATCATGTGAAACTCCAAAAAGTTTTTATGCCTTGTTTCTGCAGTGGTCAATTTAAAGCATAGCAATTAAGAGCTAAATGAGAAAAGACCATCAGATGTTTTGTACAGATTCACAAAGAAATTGATACTTCTGGTGTGACTAAATAGTGTAGACTTAATTATGATTTCAAACAGGAGCAAAATCCCAGCTATTGTTTGTGTACAAGCTACTGCAACACTTTCATGCTTTAATTAGGTCAAGTGCATGCAAACACACAAATAGCTGCTCGGCTTGAGGGACTTTAGAGGAAACAACAAAGACGCATTCACACAGTCGCGCTGCAGCCACCATCCCATTTTTCAGAGACACTTTAAACAATCAATGCCCCCTCCAGAGTAATCCATATTCTCCATATCTGTGTTTCAAAGACTCAAAGCATCAATTATTTTGTCAAATTTTATTCATAAGTGAAGAATGACAAGTAGGGCATACAAATGAGGCCTGGGTACACATGTAAGCACAAGCACGGATATACACTCAGGGTCATGCACAAACTGTTCTCCAAACACACACAAGCTCTCTTTTTTTTTTTTGCTCTGGACACACAAACACACCCCCTTTACTCACACAGATCCACATTCACCCCCAAAAGCAATTCCTTTGTCAAAGGGGAAGTGTGGAGCTGAGAGGGGCGTGGAGCACAGCTCGCTAGCTAACATACATAATGAAAAGTGCAAGCTCTGTCATTTTCTGCAGATAAAAGTGTTCTGATGAGAGCCAGAGACAATAGCAAGGCATTAATCTCCTTGACGTACCGAGCTTTGCCTTTAAAACCCTCACTTCCCCATTCAGGAGCCCTCTATCTATCTAAAGCTACACTCTCCCAAACCATATTAAGAAGTTCAGACACACACGTGCAGCAAATGCTTCACACAGAAAATTGCAAGCATCCATACATAGTAGGCACAAACTCACAATCATGTACACGTTGCATCATGTAAAATGTGCTGACTGTACATACACAGGAATGTTGCAATATGTTAACCATGTTTCTTACTATAAACCAAATGCAACATAAGTTTTTAATTGTGCCATTTTATACAGCAAAAATTGAACCAAAAGAAACTAAAAATCATAAGGGCAATCCTAAGTACCCCTTACTGATTAAATGGTAAGTTGCAGGCAGGCGGTGATCATCAGCCTTTAATGAACTAATAGTCAGCAGGTGTGCACACCTCAATAAAAGCAGATGTTTGGGCAGTTGGCTTGTGTGGAGCATTTGGGTGTTTGTGAATATAATGCCAAGAGGGAAAAGATAACAGTCATCCTGGAAAAGGTATTACTGCCACGCAGTTATGAGAAAAAGGTTGTAAAACTATTTCAGTGATCTTCAGTGAGAAGGATTATTCACAACTGGAAACCATTCAAGACAGTTTTCAATCAATCCCAAATGTACCTCAAGGTTAGACTGTGAAATGCTAAAAGGAATACAGAAAAGCCCAAAAACTACAAAAACACTCTGAGAGTGTGAGTAAGACAGCACAATTAGAAGTAGATTTTAAAAGTGTGGTTTACATGGACGTTTTGCCAAGAGAAAGAAACTGAGCGGACTCGACTTCTGGAAGTCTAAAATCTCGCTGTTGCCAAATGCTAGGTCAGAGTGAGAGAACACTGGTGTGTTTGGATGCCGCTTCTCACTCTGTGGCGTCTTCGAGTGTCTTGATAAAGTCCTACATATATCGCATATGAATGTATAAAAATAAAGTAGAGTTGTTTGGCCTTCATGTCCAGTTCCACATTTACAGAAAACCAGCGTTTGGCAGAAATACCTCATGCCAGCTGTGAAGCACAGTGATGGAAGGGTGATGATTTGGGGATTGTTTTCCAGCCACAGAACCTGGGCAACGTTTCTGCCACTGAGTCATGCTGGGAAACTAATAAAATCCTACAGGAAATTTCTACTTTGAACTATTGCTGTTAAAAGTGGATTCTTCAAACTTCTGAATTATGAGGGTGCTTTGGTTGCCCACCCATTTTTTTTTTTCCTTTTTCTTAACTTTGTATAATGTCATGGTTATATAATCCATCCATCCATCCATGTATTTCATATTTTACCAAGATAAGTTTTATTGTATTGACCAGAAAAGATTAAAATAAAGGGTCTCTAACTTCGACACAACCATAAGAAGGTAACTCATCACATGACTGATTTGCTATTCTTCTTCCCTGTATGGACTGATTTCCCCTCTGTTGTCCCTAATGGGACAAGTAGCTTTTGACAATTTTAACCATACTAGTTCATTTGGCTTTATACCACATCGTGAAGACATGTCTGTTTTGCAATTTCTTTCTTAGTAGCAAATGATGTTAAGGAACATTTAGCTGCCAAAATCCCATATAACATATTCCTCAGTTTCTTTCAAATGTCACTATGTGCTTGCTCTATGGTGTGGACCATATGGTACACTTAAGCATAAATACATAGTACACATGCCATGAATTACATCTGTGTATATTTAAGCTATTTTTCACAGAAGCAGTGATCATCATTGGCAAAGGCTTGGTACGCTGTATGCATCAATGTAAATGACAATATTTCTTCATGTTCAAATGATCCCTGTATCATTTATCCCACACACTACTGAAAGTAAGGTTACTAAAAGAGACTCACACCCGAGAGAGGGGGTTTTACAAGTTGTAAGGGAATGGGTTGTTCTTGAGCCAAGTGCTAAAAGCTCTCACCTCTGTAAGTCCCAGTGTAATTTAAAATTGAATCACTGGCCCAGCAAAATTGTTGTTATACCCACATTAGGAGGTCATTGCATATGCTTTTAGGGTTTCTAACTCTTATGCAAATGAAAATGTTCTCTGATGCCCCACGTCCAGTTTCTGAAGAAGTTAAAAAACAAAACAAAAACAACAACAACAAAAAGGAGACAAAGCAGTTTTTCAGACAAATTAGGACAGAGTTGAGAAGGGAAAAAAAAAACTGAGTACAGGTTCATTCATTTATTGTCTGGCACCAGAGTTACCAGAGGTTGGTGCCCTGGAACCTGTACAGCTTTCTTATACAGAAATATGAGTGAGTTACTATGGTAACAGTCATTCACTGGCATTCTTTCTCCATTACACACCATTTCAGTTTGTTTTTTTCTTCTTCTTTTTTTATTTTTTTGGTAGTTGCTAGTTATTGCTCTGCCTTCATTACTTGCTTATCTCTAAATGGTTGTATGCTTCCAGAGATATAGTCCAGAGGCAGTTTCTTCACATCTGTTGCTGCTACCCCCTGGACATCAGTCAAATCCAGAGGAACCTGACTAATTCTTTGTACCAAAAAGGAAAAAAAACAAAAAAATACAGTCCCTCTGACACATTACTGCAAAAGAAAGTGGTAGGACTGTACATCAGGGAGCCACTATGCATATGTGGGAAGCTTGGTATTCCTGATTATTTCACCAAGTAGGCTAAGTAGGCCGACACATACTGCAATATAATGCAATTCCCCATTATGTTTTGTTTTTTTGTCTGCATATATGTAGTGGGTTAGTGCCAAGATTTTTATATGTAATGTGACCTTGTAGCAAATTTAAATTTCCTTGTGCATTATTTCAGTATGACTCACTAGAATGCAAAATATTGAACCATTTGTGATGTTATCAGTACTCATTACCATTGTTTTTTTTTACCGTCTGACCTCTCGGACCTTCAAAAGAGAGTTAAAGAGTTAGTGTGTCTCCACTAACCCTCAGTGTTCAAATGTCAAACTTTGTAGCAGAAGTAAGGATAGATAAAGATGAAGATATTCACAGACTGGTTTAAATATAAATAAATAAACAGCTTTGGTTTCCATAGCGAGGCTTCACATCATCACTGTCATAGCACTGCCTGACTTCTGAACAGTGAATGAAGACCTAACAGAGAAAGATTATATGGCTTCTTATGCTGCTAACTGTACAAAAAAACCACTGTGACACGTTTTAAGTTGGTCTGGAAGGGTTCAGAGGTGAAGCAAAACAGCCTGAAGCAGCTGTTTTCGCTCATGTTGGAAGTTTGCTAGCCAGACCCAACCCAAGCACATTTCTGTTGACTTGCAGGTTGGGCAAGTCAACATTAGAAATGAGGCTGTTGGCATGGAATTGATCAGAATGAATGTATAATACCGTTTAGCATCATAGGTTAGCATGTGGTGAGCCAGTCAAGCTAAAATAACTATCTCCTAATAAGCATGTTGATGGCCTGCTAATTTGTCCATTTGCATCAAGCTGCTAGTCAGTACGAGGAAAATCTGCCTTTAAAATCAGTCCTTGGAAAATCTATGGGTGACGTTACAGGAGATTTGACCTGCTCTTCTTAAACAGTTTGTGATGTCACATATTGTTTTAAATGATGCATGTTTAAATGTAGTATAAAGGTTTGCACAAAAAAAGCGCATTCAAAATCATGTTAAGTATAATTTTTTTCCTCTAAAAATAGCTTCATTGGGCAAGTTCAGTTCAACTTGCCGTGAAAGCACGTCAGAGTAGTGGTCTTTGGAATTATGGGCTATCATACCAATGACAGAACAATGATATGCAAACATCAGAACAAAAAAAAAATGTGATCAATGCACCCCTAATATTATACTGTCATGTTGTCATTGAAGTAAAGTAAACTTTCTTTTTTAAGTTTTCATAATTTCACAGTCTGTTCCAACTAGCCAAGAATCTTTTTATGCAGTTTTCATATCAGTATAAGTGTGCTCTTTTATTATTAGTAATCACTTTTTAACAAATTCTGCATATTCTTTTATTAAATGATAATACACAATTGCCTAATGCAGACATGGGTTTAGGTATTGGTATTTGTGGAGAGAAGCAAGCCAGGTCTGTTGAGTTGTTTTTCCTGTTTTGCCTTGACCTTCACAGCACCAACCCAGCCAGTGGTAACTCTAAGCTCAATATGATGAGTCTGCAAGTGCCCTTTATATTTCTGTATATTTCTACCTCATATATTATGCGGGGTGGACTCATCTCTATAGAAGCATGGCATATAGTATGCAGTATTTGTGATATTACATGCCTCTCATTTTTCCTCTCTAGAAAATCCACTTTCATATCATGTCAAATATCAAGGTACAGTGGATAGCTTTTTAATAAACTTTTGCCAAGTGATTTATAGCTTGCTGAGCTGTAAAGATCACTGATGCCTATGCGCAATATGATCTGAGGTTTTGACAAGATTGAACAGTTCCTGATCAGACCTTGATGTGAAATCCTCTTACTGGGTTATTGTTTCTTTTTCTTCATGGTTTCCTCTGTAGTTTATCACAGCTTTGCATACTGTGGTCATTTTACTGCTGATCCTGCAGCACATTGATTTACGCCTGTGCCCTATAGCTGAGCAGCACAGCTACAGTTTTTCACTGCAACCGAGTGGACATGCCATGCTCTGAGAGCAATTTTAGAGAGTTACCCCTTCCTTGCTTTTGCAGTATTAATAAAAGTTCTGGTAAGGGTTAAAAACTGACATTATAGGACCAGCCTTTTCTGGGAAGAGAAATTAGCAACCAGCAAAAGTCAACTGCCAATAAAAGTTGCTCTGGTGGATAAATCAAGCACGCCCACTGCTTGGAAAGGTAACCTTTCTCAGAGGAACACATTCTTATTCTCGCTAATACATAGCGGTTATATCTCCCATTAAACTTTACCCTCGAAAGAATATTTCAGTTTATTTGAAGTGGGATTGTGTGAAGCACTTTTGAGTAGTTAGTGCTTTACCTGCAGCAGATAGCAGCAACAGCACTCTTGGTTTGAAGAAACAGGTTAAAAGCTACTTGGAATGCGGTAGGCAGAGAAACCTTTTTTTTTTTTTTTCTTCACTATCCAAGACAACTAAATCGTGAAACATTTTCACAGCGGTTAAACTGAAGGCTATATTGTAGATTTTACACAGCATCACTTCTGCATGAGACATATCCAGTCTTGGGTCTTGTTCTTATTGTCTTATAAAGTTAATTAAAGTCATATTGCACATTATGAAATCAGAAAAAAAACTGACCTTCACGTATGGTACGCCACGTGATTGAACATAACACACAAAAGAAGTAATTCCAAGTGTTTTCAACCTTTAAATGTAACATCATCGCATCATTTTGTCACCACGTTTGATAAATTGAAAGTTGCTGTTGCTTTGGTGCCGTAGTACTATTGTATTTGGTGCCATTGTTGCTTGGCTACTGTGTTATGTAAATGTGCTGATGTTTACATTACTTGACAGCGCAATCCTATTGGTTGATGAACTGACAGAGATTGTAGTGGCAGCGACAGGCCGCTACTCTCTGAATCCTCCAAATTTCTGACACTGCTTGTTATCTGTCGCAGCCCGTCTTTGGAAACAAGATGGTTTTATCTTTCATCTTTGATCACGTCTCATTGTGACATCAGTGACCTTTGTTTTTGAGCTACGATGGCCGATTGCGCATCAGTCATCTGAGACAGCCAGAATTATACAGCGTGAACCCAACGGAACATCCGTAGAATGGAAACCTCATGCCCGCGGTGGTGAATTGTGGTCATTCAAGTCAATGAGAGTAGCCATGCCAGGCAGTTATGAAAATGGCAGAGCAGATCCACAACCAACTTGCACACTGACATTATGTTACCCTATGGAGGCTGTGAAACAACTTTGATGGTGTTAGGTGAGATTTTAACCATCTATGATGAAAGGCTCGGTTAAGAAGTCGAAAAGCACAATTTATGTGACAATACTCATCCTGTTAAATGTATGAAGAATAAGACAAAGTGAGATAGGTCTTTAAACAAGCAGGGTATGGACATCATAATGTCAAAATCTTTGGGTACACTCATCTCTTCCAGCCAAGCAGGCGGTGCTTGCCGGCTTACTGTTCCGAATCGTTGCGCGTAGGACCAAGGCGCTTTCTGCACTCAGTGGGACTCTTTGCGACAGCATCCATGCTTCAACACAGTGCAGTCAGGAGCATGAACTGAAAAGTTAACGTGTAAAACTAACAATATATCTGTCACGGCCTTCTATGATCCAAACCCAACATTATTCCAACATATTCCAAGCAAAGTCGTGGGTGGCAACAGGCGGTTTGGTTTCTTG
>JBAMYA010000012.1:6808929-6829050 GCA_037176975.1 Arrhamphus sclerolepis
CTATACATACACAACCTATATATATATATATATATATATATATATATATATATATATATTCACACCAAGATGCAAGATGTAACATAGCTTAAAATTAGTCAATGGCTGCAATACAAACCATTCCAAGGATGGCAGCACCTAGTATTATCACCTCCTCTTTATATCCTATGTGTTTATTGATTAGTTATAGAATAACAGGTTTCACGAATCACCAAAAATGGTTTTATTTAGTCTTTAGCATCTAGGACACACGTCAAACTCAAGGCCTACGGGCCAAATCCGGCCTGCCATTTCATTTTACCTGGGCCCCACGAGCGTGCAAAGAATATGATGTACTAATAAGTAGAACATTTCTGAGGAAATTTCAGTGCAACAGCCTGTTTGATTCTGTACTGACATCAAAAAGTGGAATTAGTGGGGTGAGGAGAGTAGCTGGTTCATGTCAAAAGTCACGACTTAGCAAATATTGGCATAAAATTTTAAAATGTCTTGTCAAAACTCAATAATAAATTATTTATTAAATTAAACATAAAACTTTTTTTTATGAAACAAGAGTTTGTCATTTTATGACAAAAAGTTAAAATCATAGGAAATTTTACGAATTTATGTGAAAATGTTGCATTAAGTTGATATTTTCCACCAAATAGTTATCGGGATGTGCTGCATTAAAAACTGCAGCACAAAATCTAACGGGGTTAAAGGCTGTGTTTCAAAATCTGAAATTTTACTACAAAATAAGCTTTTTTTCCAAGAAAATTTGTTAAGTTCATTTTTGATTTTACAAGGAAAAAAAACAAAAACAAAAAGTGTTATGAGTGCAACAATAGCAATAACAGTTGCCATTTTTGTGAAAAATTGAGTTTCTATAAAAATGAGTTTCTAGAAACAATTTTTATTTTTATTTATTTTTTTACAAAGAAAGATGTGTTATTGTGAAATTTGCCTTTTTACACTACAGTTTGCAAATATACACAAGAGTGCATGATTTTTAGTACAAAATCCTCAAATTTATGATAAAAGTTGAATTAAAAATGTATCATTATTTATTTATGTATTTATTTATTTAAATTTCATAATTTGTGGGAACTAGTGGGAAATTGTCAACATTGCTGATTGAAAGCATAAAGACTAACCCATCTCTTAAAGGGTAACCATGGTGACAATGTGGCAGTTGATGCCCCTGATCTAGGAGGACATGTCATCCAAATTTCAGAAGAATCAGTCGTTTAAAGTTGGTGTGTCAGTAATCAACAAGCGAATAACTTTCAAGGTGGAGCACTGGAGGCTACAACAGGGTCTATTTTCAGCAAGAGAAGGCATTTAAGTGCCTCTTATGTTTAAACTTAAGACTGTTACTTTAAACAGACTCTCAAGTGTTCAACTGTGCAATTCACCAGTGTGTCTGTACATAAAAATGGCACATTTCTCATTTTTGCCAAATGCAGGTTGACTCAGGTTATTACTTTGCTTTGGCTGTAAAAGCTACGTCTACTCAAATACACACTCAGAATGTGTACGTGAAGTACTGCAAGTAAATTGTCTCTGCTCCGTAAACCTGCTGCTTCGCCGTGAGCACACAAACTAAATCCAATCAATACAGTTTAAAAACCCATGCTGCCAATCCCTATGTTTATGACCCAGAAATATTACTCCCTTAATTACAAGCAGAGCAGAAGCTAAGCGTGTTCTCCCGTGCAGGCACACTCAGCTCACAGGTTGCAGCCTTTCATAATAAGTTTAATACCAGAGTTTTCACTCTTGGGTAATCAATCTGTAATTCATCATTATTTATCCAGTGCACAAAAAAAAAAAAGCCCACAGGACAGCGTATTCACACACCTCGATTCACATGGAAATACGCAGCGGCATGCACCTTTGTGTACTTACACACATGCACATACACACAGTCTCATGCACCCCGGGGGTGTCTTTGCCCACTTGGAGGTATAAAGGGATCATGGTGGAGAGGTAATTACAAGCACAAAGAGGAGAGAAGTGGACTAACATAGAACACCACCAGACACTGTCGCTTTCTCAGGCCTGCTGACAGGACTGATACCTTTGAGAGGAGTTAAGACCTCTTTACTCTGAACGAGTCGAGACCACGATGGAAGGAAGGGGGGAGTCTTTATCTTGCGTGCTGGGTTAAATAATTGTTGTTGCATCAACAAAATAGGACTGCATCCCCAGTGGACTTTGGTGAATTGTGTTAAAACGTGCGATCAATGATCCTAGCATGAACAAACCAGATGTCCATTTATCAAAATCCAATTTCAAGACTGGAACCATAAATTGAATCACCCTCAGAAACCAGAATGTGAGAGAAAACTCCTTTAATACAAAAACACTGAAAGTAGATTGTGTTTTCTTGTATAACCATTTAAAATATTATACTGCTCAATTTATCATGATAATATACAAGACTAAGATCAATGAATATGGAATAACAGCTTAGTATTGCCGAATCCTGATACATCAGTTCATACTTTTTCCATAGACTTTGGTAAAATATGGTTATTCGATACCTGAGTGTTATCACTAGTTTCTTTTTTTTTTTCCAGTTATAGGCGAGGATCTCATGAAGCCACATTTTGACCTTGCATTAACATGCAACATGCTCAGCGTATCTAAACGCCAAGTCAGCTTTATTCACTGTATGTACCACATTTGAACCAAAGTGCTTCACAGAACAAACTTAGTAAGTGTCAAGCTTGAAGCAAAGGCGAACACAAGCAGACTTCACAAAACATAAGCGTAGCAACACACGACAAAGAGGTGTTGGTATTCATATGAAAATCAATACAACACAATGCTGCTGGGTCTGTGCAGGGTATATGTAGGGAGGAGGCCAGGTGAAGCAGATGAAGATGATGACAGCACAGGTGCAGTCCATGATGAGGAGAACTAAGGGATTCTGGGAGTTGTAGTGTTGGGACCAGTGATCAGAAGGCTGGCGACACTGACCGTGGTAGCTGGGAAGGAGACAGTAAGATACAATACACAAGATAAAATGATGAAAAAATAATAATAATAACTATAATAAACTGTTGGGATGGAACACTCAATTTGAACCAAAAGTCAAGGAGAAAAGATCCATCCATTTTCTATCTCACTTCTTCCTGCTCAGGTTCATGGGCGTCTATCTCAGCTGCTTCAGGTAAAAGGCAAAGGTACACCCAGGACAGGTCGCCAGTCCATCACAGAGCCCCACACTTCCACTCCTATGGAATTCACCAGTTTTTGGCCTGTGGGAGACAGATGAACATGTATGTTGGCCACTCATGACAGGATTCCTCAGGCATTTCAATGCAAGGTCTGAACAAGGTTTGATTGAAAAGTGTCCTATAATTTGACTGTGATGAGTACTCCTCCTGCGATGGACTGGCGACCTGTCCAGGCTGTTACCCCGCCCTGCTGTTCACCTGGAGAGAGCTGTGATAGGCTCCAGCAGACCCCTGTGACCCTGCACAGGAAATAGCGGGTATGGATAATGGATGGATGGATGGAGTACTCCTCTTAAGTATTCACAGATTGTAAATGCTTCTGAAGGCAATAGTTGTCTCATAGTGCCAAGTCCTGGCGTTCAAATATGTCATTGGAAAGTAGTAGTTCACTGAATATGTATGAATGTTGCAAGTTACCCAAATCCTTAATCATAATAAAACCAGCTTATATTGGGAGAAAGAAACACTTGCAATAACCTTTAACCAACATAACTTATTCCAGTTAGAGGATAAGGCATGTTTGTCTAAGTTACAAGGCCATTAGTGGCGCAATTAGTGAGGGGTGTCTGAGTCACTTTAGATGAGTGTGATTATTCACAATGAGATGAGTAAACCGCTATGATCAGGGTTCATGTTATTTAACTGCCTTCCTAACAAACTTTTAGCAAACAGTCATCAGGCACTAAACCAAAGCTTAAGGGAACGTGCGTCCTCCTTAAGTAAAAATGAATTACACAAGAGATCAAACATCCTATTTTGATGCATCACAGCGCTGCTCGAGCATCACACACATAACTGATGATTACAACAACACTGCTGTTGCGATTACTTTAAAAAGATTGAAACAATTTTAAAATTATCCATCAACTACAAGGACAAGATATAATTCTAATTTAACTAATATAGTATATTCAAGGTTCAATAATAATTACTTTAAATGAAAGGGTCCACTTTTCTATAATAAGCTGGACAGAGCAACTACGAGACAAAATAGTGTCTTCATACTGAGATAAGTCTGTGATCTTGAAGTTGATGACCCACTTATTTATTGACTGAGGCCATTCTTAATTTGTGACAGAAAGTGGCTGAGGTGGAAGAGCTGTGTCCTTTAAGCAGCATATCACTTCTGCTGCCCAGCAGCCATCCAAGCATAAGTGACAGGAACAGGCCAACTGCACAGTCTGCCACTGTCCACTGTGATTATTGATTCCCTCAGGGTCCCTGCCGCTGTCTCACTGCTTCCTCTGAACAGCCTTTTCACACTCCTTTCCAAGGACAGGAGCCATTGTATAGATCACTCGCTGTGCCAATTGCACCTGCTAAATTCAGATGGTTTCTTTCCTTGTTAGCACTTGGAATTTTAAGAAATTTCTCACTGTGCAAAAAAAACAAAAACAAAAAAAAAAAACAACATAAAAAAACAAAACAAAACAAAAAAAACGCTATTCATTTTAATTGTAAATTGTATAGCTTTGGCATGACAGTGTAAAACTCAGTGTCCCATAAACTCAGATACCATTAGTAATGCTAATTTATGACATCTTTTAAGCCAGGTGGTTCAGCAATACATTTTTAACAAAAGTAGTTTGATAAAACTTAAATAATTGAATATAGCTATTGAATATAATGAATTTATAACATGTTTAATCAATCAATCAATCAATCAATCAACTTTATTTATATAGCACGTTTTTAAAAACCACGAGGGTAGCCAAAGTGCTGTACATTAAGACAAAAATAGATTAAAAAAGGAGAAGTTAGACATAAAACATATAAGACATCAACATTAAAATGTACAATGTTGTACATTGTACAATGTCAATGTTTAAGGTGACACAAATAACTTTGAATTCCTGTGTCTTTTAGAAAGCAACGTCACGCTTTCTCCTTCTCGACTATGACCAAAAATGAGCCAAAGTAACACCTGGACCCCCGTCCAGGTTGTCTCTTGTTACACCCCTGTATCATTTTATGGTACTACTGTATGTCACGCATCAGCAATGGTGAGGCTTGCTCACAGAGCTACAGTAGTCATCAAGGCAGAGGTCACTAAGCAGTAACTGAAGGGAAAGCTGACTCCATGTGTAAGTGACTCCACATTCGGGGCTACTTGTGGGACCCACCAAGCAAAAAGGAATTTCAACAGTTCCTTTGCACTGCTTTAACATGCGCGCCAGTTCCTCGACTGACAATTACAGGCTGTCGTTCATATTTTAAAAAGAACACATTTTGATATGCTGTTAATTGACCAATAAATAAATAAAGACCAAAAATAGCTTTGTAGAAGCAGCTTAACATCCACCACCTATAGGTGGCGGGAAGCACTACAAATTGCAAAGGTTCATCTGTGCTGCTTAGAGTATTGGGGATATGCTTTGTTGTGCTGTGAATTGTATTAGCAAACCGCCTCGACAAGCTGTGGGTCTGAGTGACCCCAGGCTTGAGCTAAGCTAAGCTAAGCAGCAGGCAGCATGTGAAAACTATGCGTCAGCTGAACACAGAGGTAGTTTATGATGTTGCCAATGAAATGATATCTGAATAACTAACTATGACTGACATAAGGTGGGCATGATACAGCCAGCTTTCAGCCCTACTCACTTGCAGCAAGGCACTGAAAAGGCTTCAGAAAAACTTTAGAAAAACTCTGGGTCACATCACAGGGAGTTTGTTCAGTTCTTGTACAGTTAATGCTTTAACATACTGTATCTTTGTCGGTTCTGGCTTCACTAGCTTGGTATAATTTATGTTGCTGTGCATTTGCCTGCCTACTTGTGAGCAAGCAAAACACAAAGAGCCACAAAGGAGCAAAGTCACAATAGAAAATATAAATTATGGTTTGAGTCTGAGTTGTCTTATTTAAAATTGAAAATTTTGCTCTTCATTCAATTTTATTTTTATGAGTACTCTGCAAGTTGAACAGGAAAAAATACTTTGGAGGTTTTCTTGTGTTGGAGGTAAAGTATAATTTTTATTGTCATGGATTTGCAGACGATCTGTATGACTGTTACATACTTCACATTGTTTCAAATAGAAAGCTCAGTAGGTTCCTGATAAAAAAATCCATTAAGACCCCATAAAACAAAATTGATATTGCACAACTTTTTGCAGGATTTATTTTATTGTACTTTTTGGCAGAGGTTATGACAGTACTCCAAAAATGTATGTTTTCCACCTGAGAAATATTATTCAAATGACCAAATGTGCTTCTTCTGCAAACTGAAGACTGCACTTGTACTTGTGCAAACCAATAGATAGAGAGTTGGTTTTTTTTGTGTGTGTGTGTGTGTTTTCTTTTTTTCACCCCTGTGACGGCAGTATAAATGGAGAATGGCAGCTGCACAGACCTCTTCATTTCTCACCATCATCTGTTAGCCTTGAGATGAAGACTTTCAGGAGATGCATTGCCATCAGCCAGCTGTTGTCAACAAGCCTACACTCAAGTCTTTTAAAATGTACTTCTTTTTCTTTCCGTGTGTCCAAGAATACAACACTTTCTCATGTGTTCATGTATTAAATGGAGGCTTTACATTATATATTGCACACAGCAATGTTTTAAATTGTTTGTGCTGGCATGAGCTTATGGTGGCCTTGCCTTTCCAAGCTGTTCCAGCATATCTTGTAACTGTTTTATGACAGAGCCATGGTTAATGTGTGGTTAGTTTAAACTCAATGCAAACTTGTTTAGAGGTATATGCAATTTTGATCCCTATTTATATTGATCAGGCATCACAACTCAAAAACTCAGGGTCTGGGTCTGTGAGCACAATGTTTGGCTTCCACCTTCCGTCACCCTTATTCTGTTGTTATTGGATATGCTCATAAATCAATCACACAAGCAACTGCCAGTCAGGTGCAGTGGTGATATAATCAATTGGAGGACGTTTCTCTTTTAAACCAAATCACGTTTAATTGTGGATTTACACTGTATGATTTTGTCCATCTCACGCAATCGTGGGAAAAATCGTCCATCGTAGCTCCAAAGTGGTGGTGGCAGATCTCACAATGAGACAGGAGCAAAGATGAAACATACAAGTGTCTTGCGACCAAAGACGGGTTGCGACAGATATCAGCAGTGTCCGAAATTTTCATGAAATATCTTGGATTGTGACAACCTGTCGCTGTCTTAATGATCTCTGTCACCTAAACAACCAATAGGAACGCTCCATGAAATAAATGTGCACAGCACAGTAGCCTAGGAACAACACCGCCAAATCCAATGGAGAAATGGGAATGAATATATTTAACTCAAAAAAGAAGAAACTTGCTAGTGATGTGGTGACGCAATGACGCAATTATCCTGCGTTCAGAGCTTAAAATACCTACCAATACCTACCAATTACACATTGTACAATTAATCATTACATTAATCTTACAAGACAGTAAAAAATGTTCATTGTGAAACCAGGGAGTACAAATGGGGAAGTGGGCTAACCCCACTTTGAAAAAAATGCATCGACTGTGCTGATTGAGACTTGGAGTTTGGATTTCCAATCTGCCGATCCAAATTGTGCTTATGTGAAGGAGGTCATTTTGTCAAAAATAAATGAATACAATTGGAAAGGAAACAGCAAGAAACAAACAACTTCAAATCCATGCTTTGATTTAATCCTTAATCAGTCCTGCACTTCTTAAAATGAAAACTGGATTCATTACTGTTTAAGGCAATTTTGACCCTTTGAAAAACAGGAAAAGGAATATACTGGTAAATGACTGTCCTTGGTTTTCTTCAGTTAGATCTTGTTTATCGAAGGTGTTTTTAGTACTTCTGCCGCCATCTTCATTGTTCTGAAAAGTGTCTCTTGGACGCTGTTTGACTGTATGAGTCATTGCATAAAACCCAACATGTTGTGATCTGTTTAGTATGTTCTATATGGGATGGGAATACTTGTTTACCAAATGCCAGTTGGCTGTGAAGTTACGTCAGCATTCCCATTTGTGGTTCAAAAGATGATTAAAGATTAAATTCTGCCTAAAGGAAGGATTAGCGCCAACTGTCCATAGCTGTAAGTATTTTTTTCGAACAAAAACGCTGTTCGTGCTCTCCCCTATGATGGAATGTGCCGTGTGGAACCTTTTTCTATCTTTTTCAGGTTCAAAGCACTTTTAAGTATTTCTCATTTAACTGCTCACAGAATACACCTATACAACATGTCTTATTTAATTCAATTCAGTTTTATTTAGTTTGCATCTATTTACAACAAAGTTGTCTCTAGGCACTTCTGAGAAACCCAAAGCATGACCCTGAGCACATGGCAAAGCCTAACAGTGGCAAGAAAAACACCACTGTTGATAGTCAGCCAAGGTGGAAATGAGGAGGGAGACGGGACAGTGAGGATAAAGGAATGGACAGAGAGAGGAGAGGTACAAAAATATATAGCATGCTGTACAAAAATATACAAATATCAGATATAAAAACATAAATATTTGAAGTTCAGTGGGTTGGACTGCAGGTTGACTACACCAGTGGACATCCCACAGTGCCATCCAGTTGACAGGTGCAGGTAAACACCAGGGAGGTCAGAAGATAGAAGGTTCGGGACGCAAGGGGGAGCACTGCATCACTACAACACCACCTGAAAAAGGAGAGAAGAGAGTGAGACTATGGAATATAAAATTGATCTGACTAAATGGTCAAATCACCCCCCCAGCAGGCCTATAGCAGCATAACTAGGAGGTTTAAGAGTTTATAGAGTTAGAGGCTTTATCAAAAAGGAACGTCTTAAGGTTAACCTTAAATGAAAGGGAGTCTGCCTCCTAGAGTGAGGTTGGGAGTTGATTCCATCACAGAGGAGGCTGATAGCTAAAGGCTCTGCCACCCTTTCTAGACCTACAGAGTCTGAGAACAGCAAATAAAGTCTGATACATACTCCACGAGAACAGAGAAATTTGTTCTTGTTCTCGAGGCTGCGAGAATAAAATGACGTCATTTTGTTCTTGCAGCTCTGGTTTGGTAGTTTTTGTGGCTTGTTCTCGACACAAGATCTTGGCAGAACGTCCTTCTTGTGCAGTGTCTGACGAATGTTGTGTGATTGGTCAGAAATATGGAGTGGGTGTGGTTAATACAGAACCGTGGATGTGTGGTCAGTGTTACCAATCCCTCTTGGCAACTATTTTTTTTGTCAAAAGTCACTATTGACAAATTTATCGACTTCTTCTGGTGTTATTGGAGACTCTAATGTGAAAACACGTATTGCTCTATTGTCCTCTATGGGTGCTGCTGTGAGTCCAGTTCCGGTCCTGAAGCTCTCCCAGGCAGTCAGACGGGAGCTCTGCACCACACCACGCCCAGAATAAAAATGAATCACCCTGCAGTGTGGAGTTTAAATATACATGTTTATTTCTGTTTATCCCTAAAGAAATGTTATAGTTCTGGCAAAGAAAATCAAAAATGTTCAAGTTTTACTGTGACTTGTTGTAGGCTTACCTCTCATCAAGGCTTCTTCGGTTCTAGAAGCCTTTCGGATGAGAGGTGAAACGTCTTCAAGATCCAATTGCCTTTACTCAAACCCTTAGAATTATCATGACCTGGATAACTGATAATCTACACCAACATATCTACTTGGACAGTATGAAACAATGAGATTCTTCAGATATATTAGAGCTTTATCATGCAAGGCTTTATATATGAGAAGTAATATTTTGAATTTGATTCTAAATTTAACAGGGAGCTAATGTAATGAAGCTAGAACTGGTGAGGTGTGATCTCAACACACATGTCTGGTTTGTACTGCAGCATTCTGGACCAGTTGAAGGTTTTTAACAAGGCTGTTTGTTATCGCTAGGCTGGATTATTGTAATTTATTATTTTCTTGTTGTACAAAGTCATGGATTCATTTCTCTGCATCCCCTTGATTCAGGATTTCTAATTTCCCTAATATTACACAAATGAAAGAAAGCTGACTTTGTGACCTGTTTCACATGAGAGTTAAAAGACAAAAGTTCATCAGAACTAACAGTTGAGCTATTACAGTACAGCATAAACCACTAGAACGAATGAGCCATGACTGTTTGTGAAGGAGTATTGTAGTTTTGTTGTGTTTTGACTAAAGCGATTCCTCACACAACTCATTAAGATTTTCCAACTTTTCATGTTGGAATGTGTGACCAAAATATTGGTGAAATATGACTCTAAACACTTTTATTATTCTTTTTATTGTTCTTTTGCATATTATTTTTAAAAACAGCAAAAAACTGTATTATAACTTTTCATTAGCTGATTTGGAATATGTATAATGCCACTGATGGTGAGACGCGGGGGAAAGTGTGGTATATTTGAAACAGTTTTTGAGTTTTTCATAGAGTTAATCCATTTTGGGTTGTAGTCAAAGCATGAGGTTGTGACAACAGATGGAGTTTGTCAAACACCTTTCTACAAGTTAATTACCTCAAGAACTTTGAGGCATGTTGCCAGCAGTTTTGGGGCTCGGCTGCCCCAATTATCACATACACAAATGTTTGGCAGGCCGGTAGTTCATTGGAAAATTGATGACATATTGTATACTGGTTATTCTGGCCCCCAATAAAACAAAACAAGCATAGACGGTTTTGGGAACAAATCTGGTAAGATATGTTTTTGTTTAAGCTGCAGCATCCAACAGCTAGTTGTTTGCAGCGTTGTTTATTTTTTTGTTTAAGGGCTTAATTGTTGTCTTTATTTATATTTAAATATATAATCTGCTAATGTAACCAAATGTAACTGATAAAATATGTAAAATACAACATCACGTGGTTTAATTGTCAAAATATACCAAGGTCTTTTTGTCCATTTTTATGGCAGTGTCATGAAGGCATCTTCTTGTCCTTCTGTTTGAAACCATTTTGTGCACATATCAGTCAAGTCTGTTGTTATCTTTAGCCAAAAGCCCGGAAGGAAGAGACTGGGATTAGATCCTTGAGATCATACAGTCATTTGAATTTTGCTTGTTTTACTGAATCCAACTGTTACACATTCTTACTCTGCTACATTTATGGTACTACGGTATTTTCAGCATATAGGCCAAATATTATTGATTTTTCCTCCAGCGTCTCTGTCAAGCAACATGGAAATCAGCAAGGGAGTGTTTGCCTTATCAATAAAACTGGAAGGCAAGCATTATAGCTATCTAAAAGGTAAACACGTTGGAAATAGCTTTGTTTCAAATGTAGTTGAATTGATTGGTCAAATGCAGCTCCGGAGGCAGCAGACAAGTACCGACAGGCTAAGCGGATTGCGGCAAAAACTAGGGTGTGGTAGGAGTCTGGAGAGGCCATGGAGAGTGACTTTCGACTGGCTCAAGCAAACCGTCAGGCGCCTCAGGAGGGGAAAGCAGTACTCAACCAACACGGTGTACAGTGAGGGTGGTGTGCTATTGACCTCAACTGGGGATGTTGTCGGACGGTGGAAGGAATACTTCAAGGATCTTCTCACTCCCACCAACATGTCTTCCACGGAAGAAGCGGAGTCTGGAGAGTTTGAGGTGGGGTCATCCATAACTAGGGCTGAGGTTGCCGAGGTAGTTAAGAAGCTGCACAGCAGCAGGGCTCCGGGGGTGGATGAGATCTGCCCTGAGTTTCTTAAGGCTTTGGATGTTGTAGGGCCATCCTGGTTGACACGTCTCTGCAACATTGCGTGGACATTGGGGGAAGTACCTTTGAAATGGCAGACCAGGGTGGTGGTTCCCCTCTTTAAGAAGGGGGACCGGAGGGTGTGTTCCAATTACAGGGGAATCACTCTACTCAGCCTCCCTGGTAAGGTCTATGCAAGGGGTGCTGGGGAAGAGAGTCCGGTCGATGGTCAAATCTCGGATTAAGGAGGAACAATGCGGGTTCTGTCCTGGCTGTGGAACACTGGATCAGCTCTATATCCTCAGAAAGGTCCTTGAAGGGCATGGGAGTTTGCCCAACCAGCCCAGATGTGCTTTGTGGACCACGTCCCTTGGAGTGTCCTGTGGGGGCTGCTCCAGGAGTATGGGGTAAGGGGTCCGTTGTTATGGAATACCCGGTCCCTGTACAAGCGGAGCAAGAGTCTGGTCCGCATTGCTGGTTGTAGGTCGGATTATTTTCCAGTGAGAGTTGGACTTCGCCAGGGCTGTCCTTTGTCACCAATTCTGTTCATAACTTTTATGGACAGAATTTCTAGGCACAGCTGGGGGATGGAGGGGTTCCATTTTGGTGACCTCAGGATTGCCTCTTTGCTCTTTGCAGATGATGTGGTCCTGTTGGCTTCATCGGGCTGGGAACTCCAGCTCTCGCTGGAGTGGTTTGCAACTGAGTGTGAAGCGGCTGCGATGAGAATCAGCACCTCCAAATCTGAGACCTCTTTCTCTGCTCAAGCTGCAGCCCCCGTGACCCGATATTGGATAAGCGGGAGTTAATGGATGGATGATTGGTCGAATTCCTGAGCCTTGCTGATGGACAGAGCTAATGGCACAACTGGTGTCGCTGGTCAGACAAACCCATTTCAAGAAATTACTGGTACGATGTGTTCACAATTTCCTGTAAACGACAATGACACCCCAAAGCCTTGTATAGACATGTTTGAGAGGGATTCCGTGTCCGAATATAAAAGTAGTAAAGCAACAACAAAGACCCGAGGGGTCCATTATTTGCTAAGTAATCAGCTCATTACCTTCTGTTATGTATGTAACAGAGATTGTTGCCTCTTTCAGTGAATATATGTAAATATATATATATATACACTTTTTCTGTATACACCCTGTGTTAATAGGTGTAGATGTGAGAATTGCTGTACATTTACAACTGAATCAGAAGATGTCTTCAAACAAGAAATAGAAAAGCTAATGATGCTACTGCTAAACCTTTTTCTTTTTTTTATCCTATTGTCGCCACCAGTCGCTGCTGTTTTCGTGTTAATAGAAACTTGTGTTTCAACAACTGCAGTCTTTTCTAGATACACATATTCTCCTGGAACCTCTCCAATCTGATTTTAAAACCCTGCACAGCACTGAGTCAGCGCTACTAAAGGTTTTTTGACTCTGGAGATTCTGCCATCCTGATCTTCCTTGATCTTACAGCTGCATTTGACTCTGTAGATCATGACATATTAATATCCCGTCTGGAACACTGTGTTGGCATCAGAGGCACTGCTCTGAAATGGTTTAGATCCTACCTAGCAGACAGAAGTTTTCTGTCGGCCTGGAGGGATTGGTATCCCCCTCTGAAGCTCTCCCTTGTGGTGTTCCTCAAAGGTCCATTCTTGGGCCTATACTTTTTCCACATACATGCTCCACTTGGGATCCATTCTTATAAAATATACCATCTCTTTTCATTGCTATGCAAATGACACGCAAATTTACATTCCATTAAAACATAATGACTCCCACTCTTTTAAACGTTTACGAGACTGTCTAGAGGACATCAAAGCCTGGATGGCTTTAAATTTTTTAATCTTTAATGCAAATAAAACTGAGGTCCTAGTTTTTTTGTCCCATTGCTGCCTGTGACTCATATGTAGACCGAGGCCCCCTTGGACCATATGTCAAAGACGCTGTCAAAAACCTTGGTGTAATTTTGGATTCTTGCTTTAAAATGGAGAAATAAATGAACAGTTAATAAAAATCTAGCTTTTTCCAGTTCAGGCTTTTATCCAAGGTTAAACCCTTTTTATCTTTCAAAAACTTTGAGAAAGTTATACATGCCTTTGTTTTATCCCGCCTAGGCTACTGCAATGCACTGTATGCAGGCATTAGCTGTTCCTCTTGTCCCCTCTTCAACTAGTTCAGAACACTGCAGCTCACCTTCTAACCAGAATGCAAAGACAGGAGCATATTACACCTGTGCTTGCAGATCTTCATTGGTTCCCCATCCGTTATAGGATCAGTTTTAAAATTCTTTTGTTTTTCCTCTGCTTGTCCAGCACTTTGGCCAGCTGTTGTTTTTAAAGTGCTTTATAAATAAATGTGACTTGACTCAACATGATTTAACAAGTGAAACTGATCACTCTTTGGGGTGAGACATATCGAAGTCACTTAATTTTGAGCACAAAATGTAGCAGAATCCAGGATGGAAAACACTCTTTATTCTTATTGGACAATTGTAAACTTAAAATGATCTCTATGATGTCACCGCCAATATTTAGAACAACAACAACAAAAAAAACTCTCTACCCTGATAGATCAGTTGCACATCTTGAGAGATGTTGGTTCTGAAAATGAGTCCTCATCCAGGAGACTACACCAACAGTTGCTTCGAACACTGCCTCTGCTCACAGTTGGTTTGTGCTAGAAAACCAATCAGAGCAACGGACAAGGTGTCATATTCAGAATGACGTAAAGCAGTTATCAGAGAGTGCTATGGAGAAAAGTCTGATGGAGAGAGACACCAATAAAATAAGAATGGAATCCAACAATTCTGGCCATTTTTGCAAGCAGAACTCAAGAATAACCAGTGGCCAAACACTCAACCAATATCGTCAAAAAATATACATAATCATGTTCAAATTACTTCTTGAATATTGTTCGTTGTTTACTTTGTTGTCGTGGCAGTTAGACCTCTAAGAGACTCTCTACAAGGATAGATTGATCTGATTGGCTCCCCAAGACTTTTGGGCATTTTTAATAATCGGAGGGGTAACTAGACATACCTAGACAGAGTCTACTGTCACGTTCAAGATAATAACTATCATTATAAGAATTAAGTCAAAAACATGGAAAACCACTTTAAGTTCTGCCCAAATCTAGGTGTGTCAAATGGTCTGAGCATGTTTCATTTTTTAATTTGGATTTCATTTCCACCTTCTTTGGAAGCCTTTACTTTCACCCTGGCTCTTTATTTTCAAACTGTGTTTGACTTAAACAGTATCTCATGTTTGTCATTGATGGCGGTCTGTTCTATACTCAGGGGAGGTCTTTGTTGCTATTCTTCCTGCCTCAGGCATTCCGCAGTTTCATGGAGGAGGGCGGAGGAGGTCCCGGAACAGAGCTATGCCGTCAAATATGAACAAACATAGCCCTGACTAAACTTGGCAAACAGTACTGTGAAGATAGCTGGTACTCAGTGAGGTCACACTTTAAACCAACACAACACACAAAAACACTTCAGTTCCAACTGTAAGAGTCTAACAAAGACTCACTAATTGCGGGTCAATGCGACATTGATTGTGTGCAAGAAAGACTCATAATTGAACCTTTGACATATGACAGAAAATCAGGATGAAAACCGTCTCAAAAATGGAAGACGAAACAAACACTTTTAGAGTCACAATCAGTCAGAAAATGAAGATAATAACTGTAGAGGATATCTTAAATACATATACTAGGAGCTTTACACACACTTTCCTTTCTTTTCTTAGAATAAAGCCAATCAATAGCTTGATACGTGCTTCATAAGATATGGAAAAGCGGCTCCACTGTTTGGTGCCCATAGAATGTTTTCAAAGGAGCAAACTATATTTAGACAGGTTGAATTTGACGCTGGCACACACCACTGCGCATGAGCGAACACAGAGTCATTAGGCTTTCAACAAACATCATCTGGGAGGAATGATGAGTCTTTAGTGAGATGCATTTGTTTCCTTCACATTACTGGAGAGAGGAAAGTAGGGGTGGAGGCATAGAGGAGGAGGAGGGCTGGTGCTGTCAGAGGGGGAGCTGCTATTGATATGCTCCATGCAGAGCCAACACCTGACTAATTTCTCGCAGCCATTGAAATGCCTGCCTCCTTTGGCTCATCTGTGCTTCCTGCCAGCTCCCCACTGAGAGTGCTCACAGAGGAACAGGTCAATGCAAATGAGATACAGACTGTTAAAAAGGGACATTTTGGCTCTAAATCAAGTGTATTTAGGGGACAAGTTTGCCCTATGACAGCCATGTTGAACCAAATCAACAACCTTGTCTACCAATTCATGTCAGCACTGCTCTATTGTTCAAATGAATGTGAACAAAACTACACAAACACAAGAGTTGCTGTATTTCGTGACATACGCAAGCAAGGACAGTTGGAGCATATTTAACAAGTGACTTGTCCTCACTTGGAGGTCAGTGGTTAGATACTGAAGCTATAAACAAATGTCAAGCTGGAGATCTAACATGTTAAAGACACTCTATGTAGCAATGCCACTTCTGACCACACAGGGGCAGCACATGCATCATTACTGTGGTGCACCATCCCAACATATTAGCACTGTATTTTCAGTGGGTCTGGAGAGCTATATGCCCCCATGTGGTTAGAAATGACATTGCTACATAGAGTTGCTTTAAAGTAACAATTTTTGGATTCTGAACCTGTTTTACGTGAAAAGGTTAGCTATGGCCTCTGTTATATTAATTATTGTAATAACACATTACACCAAAAGGCATTTTGCATCAAAAGAGAGTTTTGCCCTCATCAGATAAATGCACAAACTGTAGTGGGCAGGTACTTGAACAAATCGTTCTCCTGTGATGCATTATTTTGAAAGTTATGCTAGAAAATGAAAAATAAGAAAAAGTTACATGCAAAATGTGTGCACATTAGGATGAACATACTTAGGTCTTAGTACCTGGCAACTCCAACGTCAGCAACACACATATTCCAACATTTAACAAAAATGAAGCTGGAAAAAGAAAAGAAAAAAAAATACATGGGCATTTACAGGTGTCCTCTTTCAATAAACCATAGAGCCAATAACTTATTGAAGTAATTGTTCCCTGCATTCATTTATCAGACTCTCACATGGTTGCAGGAATATATTTTCAGTCCATTGAAGCAGTGGTCATGTGCTTCTGCTCAACTCTCTTTCTATAATGCAGTATTAAAACTTTGGTTGGACTTTGATTGAGACATTCCAAAACCTTGATTATTAATTAACAGTAGGTCTAGGGTGTTTCACCAAAATAAAGCTGGGCATAAAGACCAAATCACTTCACTTTGGTTTCATCTCACCGTAGGACATTGTTGTTCATTGTCCTGTGGTTTGGTAGATACAGTTTTGCTAACCTCAGTCATGCTTTCTTGTACCTTTTGGGATGTCCACAACCAGGAAGACCAGCGACTGTTTTTCAGTTGCAACGCTAATCTTTCTCATTCTAGTTTAACTCAAAATTCTTTCATAACGCTTTTCCACATTGCTAAGAAGCAGCAGTTACTTGCATCTTTTCCTCTTGGCATTTTGTTAATGCACACATACATGAATACTTGTAACCAGTAACTACTTAACTTTTGCTGATGATCAATTCATCATGGGTTTGTGATTGATGTGACCCTTTAAATCCGATGGAAGCAGTAAGGGGGTACTTACTATTGCCCATATGATTTTCTGTTTTGTCTAAATTGTGTTATCAAACAAACTTGTGATTCGTGGCTACCCTTTAATATTAGCTAAAAAAAAAAGACCATTTTCCAAACTATTGTTCAACCAAAGCACCAAAACCTGTGACACTCTTATAATGACCACTTTTCAAGGGGTGCAAAAGAGAAGTTCCACAATTTCATTGGTTTAATTTTCTCAAATGGGGTGAAAATAAAACTCGAAGAAGAAAGGTCTTCTGGTTGTGACAAAGATTGCTTGTTATGGCAAAACAGTATAATTATTGTGGTATGAAGCAAAACCATGTCTGCAACAAATCCTGCCATTACCTCTTAGTTCACATATACCCAAGTGATCTAATTCCAGTAAAATGTTTTAACTGTACTTATCGAACCTACATCAGCAAACAAGTGCACATTCAAGCCCATTATTATTGTCTGACAACTGAAATTATAGTTGTTTTTTTTTTAAAATAGTAATATTTCTCACTATAATGTTGGTCCATTTGTGAGTCAGTTAAGTGATCCTTAATGGATGAAAAACCTGGAATTATGACTTGGAAAAGCATTAAATCTGTTTTTTCTTTGCCTTTGCTCAAGCAAAGGTTACATTTTATTTATCCATACTTGAAGCTCCTTCAGAAGTCTCATCTCATGTTGTATTTAATTGATCAGCTCTTCCATAACTGGATGGTCTTTTCATACCTAAAGTATGCCGTTTTACCATTTTTGTTTTCACAACCATTCGATTCCAAGTTCCGGGTGAGCATCGTAACTTACTGTTGAAAAGCAGTGTACCTACAACCAGACCACAATTCTGTCCTCAAGCTAACTTTTATTTCAATTAATCAACATAAGGGCAGCACGGTGGCTTGGTGGTCAGCACTGTTGCCTCACAGCAAGAAAGTTCCTGGTTCAAGCTTCCACAGGGGCCTTTCTGTGTGGAGTTTGCATGTTCTCCCCGTGCTTGCGTGGGTTCTCACCGGGTACTCCGGCTTCCTCCCACAGTCCAAAGACATGCTTGATGATGGTTAATTGGAGTTCATAAGTTGTCCTTGAGTGTGAATGGTTGTCTGCGATGGACTGGCGACCTGTCCAGGGTGGACCCCTGCCTTTCGCCCGAAGTAAGCCGGGATAGACTCCAGCAGACCCCCGTGACTCTGCACAGGAAATAGCGGGTATAGATAATGGATGGATGGATAAAAAATGAGAGATTTTTTTGAATTGATTCGAAGCAGATGACTTTGTAACCTGTGCGCCCTGAAAAAAAAAAAAAGTTTGGAGAATTCTGTTGCAGTTTATTGAAAATAATGGTGTTCCAGATGTTTTTCCACACTCCTCAATTAGGTACGTAAACTAGAAAGACCAGTCTTGTGTTTGCAACAAAACTCTCCTGCTTCTGGAAGTTTGATGCAGATGAATATAACCGTGATGCTATTGTGCCCTCTAGTGTTAGATGTAGGCTGAGGCGTGGTTCCCAGCTTCTTAACGTCTCCCACTAAGCAGATTAACCAAACAATTGAGATCAGATTTAATTAAAAATCGCCTGCAGCCCATCACCCACTGAACTCAAGACCTACATTCAGCAAACTGAGACGGTTTTTAATATCCAAATTATACAGCTCACTGATTAATGCTGACAATAACTGCTGGCTCAAACAAACTTAATATCCTCTCCACTGATAGCAATCAGCAACAAATGCATGACTGTGACACACAAAATGGATGCAATGATGTGGGGGAAAAGGCTATTGTTTGAATGTTCAAAGAACAAACAAGTCAGTTAGCAGTTTGAGTCAGGACAAAGTCAGGAGAAAATCCAGCGGAGTATGATGAAACGTGGCATCTCGCCAAGAAGTTCAAGTGCCCACTCGGCATGGCTGCAGCAGAGCCAGCCCTGGAGGGACATGAGTTATATGCCACTAAATCAGTCTCGCATCCAGCTGACTTCCCAGCTTCTTGTGTGTAATCAGCACAGACACGCAAGCAGTTAATGGCGGTGCTGTCTGAATGTGTTGGAGTCAGTGGTTTTACCAAATGAGAAACTGCAGAAGGACAGACCAAAGTGTTGCTGATTGGCAGATATCACATCACTACAGTGAAGGCGAAAAGTGCTGTTTATTGTGGGATAGGAAGGCTTAACAGCAATTTTTTCTTTTTTGCTCTAACTGAAAGGTAGTAAAGACTCCCTCTTACGACTGTACAGCTGTGTTCAAAATGATGTGTTAAAAAATGGGAGTAAATACATTGGGACCACTAACCATTCTATTCCAAATTAAGAAAATTTGTCAGATTCATTGTTACTTTAAAGAAAGTGAAGCAAAAAGAATATTAGGCTGTTCTAATAATATAAAGTAAGAATACGTGTGGAGTGCATTTGGTGAGGTCAATTCATTCATCCTATGAAAAAAACTAGAAAAGCACCCTGAGAGCACAGACCTCCTCCAAGCAGCACAGTTATTACTCCTACATTTGTTTTATTAAATTGGATTCCTTGAACATGTAAACATACACTTAACAATTGGAATTCAATTGATATCATTATTAGTTTAATAGTTATTTGCAAAAAATCGATATTTCTGTAATGGTGATTTTCGTCTGGATCTGCTCCATAACTATTGAGGATACGTCAAATCTGTTAACATACTTCTGTTTCAGCAGACTGTCAGCTACA
>JBAMYA010000012.1:6850159-6861001 GCA_037176975.1 Arrhamphus sclerolepis
ACGTTGGAAATACTCAGTCCTTTAGATATCAGTAAGTCCAAAATGTGTCCCCTAATGTGTGTTGACTCTGTTACATGTAAAGCCGATGCAAGTGAGAATCTAAAAACAGGGGAGGGACAAAGGATCGTGGACCCAAAAGATCTAATAAAAAATAAGTGACAGAGGCAGAATTTGATCAAACATCAATATATTTAATTGCCAAGAGAAAGCACACATCATTAGATTCATAAAGAAAAGAAGTGCTTTTATTTTTTTAGGTTCAGCTCTTAAATTGAATCCTGCATCAAATTCTTGCGAACTGTTGGAGTATATTTCTTTTTTAAGAGACATCTGTGCCGCCTCATCTGATTTATGATTGAAGACTTATATAACAGCTGGATTGATTTGTACATGCTGATATTCTCATCGGTATGTTTGGAATATGCTGTAATTATCCCGACTATTTAAATTGAGGGCATGTAGCTCCTCTAGAGACTTGCAGATCCATTATTGCCGGCCTAATTGGCTTGGCAACCTCCCCCCCCACCACCACCACCACCACCCACCCCCCTTCCTCAGCTTGTATACTCAAAGATTAAAATCCAGCAGTGGTTTTAAATTTTGAAACTGGAAAAAAAAAAAAAAGAAAAGAAAAAAAAGCTCGGTCAACTTTGCTAATTGAAAGATTCCATGATGCATACCCTGGATCAATGAACTTTGACTCTAAGACAAAAGCAAGGGAATTATTTTCTGTCCTTGTCTTATATATTGCAGCCTTTCGAGGAATATATATATATATATATATATATATATATGTATGTGTGTGTGTGTGTATAACGAGGTGTTCTCCAGCTTTTGTCTTCTCTTCTGCTTATTTTTATTAACCAAAGGGCTTCCTGTTGGAGCTCCATTAAATGTTGGGGTAGCTCTTCAGAAAGAAAAAAAAAAAAAAAAAGAAAAGAAAGAAGAAGCTCTTCAGAGCCTGATTGGGAGAATCTCATTGAGTTAATGATATACTGAGTGTTGTTTTTCTGCCAGGTTATTTGAAGGTGTTTTCATGGTTGGAAATTGATTAATATATTATGATGCCTGCTTATTTGATTTACAGAGTTATTTTGTGAGCACTTGCCCGATTTATTTATCTTTCATCTGCTACAAAAGTTCAGAGGCTTCTGAGGTTCCTTTCCCCATTAATTTTAAAATGAAAAGTAATGAAAAAGTTGAATATATATATTTTTTAAACAGAGGCATGACATAGTTCTGTTGCTTCTGTATTCAACCAAGATGGTGACTGGCGTTGAACGTCGCTGAGACACGTCTTAGTTAAGAAAATTTTACCGTTTCGTGAGAAAATATTAGTTAATTCTGAAGGGAGCTGCAGCAACACTCCTCAAACAGTGGGCCAAATGTAAGAAAAGAAAAAAAAAAAAGACAGGAAAGGTAAGTGGTAATAAAAAGAACCACCCAAAAATAACACTGTGCAACTAATTAGGTTAATGGCAAAAGGTCAGTGACATAACTAGTTATAAAAGGGGATATTGTAGAGATGGAGAGTCTCTCACAAAGCAGGATGTGTATAAAAAATAAAAAAAAAACTGCAAAGAATTTCAACATCTTATCATCTACAGTAAATAATATTATTAAAAGAACCCAAGAATCTGGAGACTCTGCAAAGAAGTTATGTGTCAATATTGTCCAGACATGCTGCATCTTCTATAGATCCAAGCTCATTTAACATGGACTGAGACCAATTCCAGATAAATCATGTGATTACAGGTTTTAAAGCAATACTGGATCCATACAGCATATTTTTCGGTGAATTCTTTGCAGCTTCTAGCGAGACAATGCTAACCTGTGCACTGCATTCGCTATAAAGGATGGGTTCATGGTAGGACAGGCTGAGCTAGTCTGCAGTCTAGATCTTTCAAACAGCTGAAAACATTTTGGTGAGGCATGAAGAGAAAAGTATGACAAAGAAGACGGATTGCTGAGCAGCTTGAATTTTATATTTGATAAGAATCTCACTGACTTCCAGCGACTGCTCTCCTCAGTTTCTAAGCATACATCCAATAAAACAGCTAATTAGCTTATTTCAGCGTAAGTCAAAAAAAAAAGAGGAACTCAAAAGATTTGGAAGCTTGCAGTGTCTCTTTGCCAAAAGTAAAGAACATGAAAAAGAGCATCTGCAAAGTACCCAAATTGATAACATGACAGTAAAATCCTGTCTTATATTAAAATATTTTGCAAGCATTTCTTTCTATAAAATGACCAATGATAACACCCGAGATGAATGTAATTAACACACTGGACCGATTATATCCTATATTAATTACACCTGCCTTGAAAACATCAAGGTATTGTCCAATAAGGGAAAGTGGATGTGGAAGACTTAAACAGGAGAGATGGCATTGGTAGGAGGTTTCCAGTACGTTGATGACTCCAGGAAGTGGACAGCTCTTCCATCTGAGCTGTGATTCTGATTTCATGCCTATTTCAGCCTTGCTGCTGGAGGCTGTGTTGTCTTTTTCCTTTTGCATTGTTTTCATCTGAAGAAGCTTACAAATGACCTGGTTTAAATTTTTTATTTTTTTAAAACCCTGATAGAGCAACACTGTGCAATCAGAGATTCAGTGTTTTATGGTGTATTTGCTGGAGTGTAAATCCATGCCCTTGCACTGCTTCTTGTATCCATCCTTAGAGAGTGAAGTGAATAATGAGCTGTGCATTAAAACCAGTGACACGGATTTGGGGTGCTAATGACTGATTTCTTGACAGAATGATTAACAGACAGACTAGTTAGTTAAACTCACCCGTACATTGTTTATTGCCAGTGCATCAAACCCTGAAGTGCACCATAACCTTAAGAGCCTTCATGCTTGCTGACTACAGTCAAATGAATAGACTTGACTTGGTTATGGTTCGCTGCTTTTGTTCCCCCGTGAGGGCAGCTAATAAGTCAATCCGATCCACTCCCAGATACAGAGAGGATGTTCTTATCGCATTGTCAGCATCTCGTTTCATTAAAGCTTCTAGTTAAGTTTGCATGTTACCGATTCAACATTTTTAAATTGCATAAGTCATGCTGGCGCGGGCCAAAGCACGGGGGCAAAACAAAGGGAAGGGCTCCCCGTGTGCTTCTTTGACCATCAATCATGGCTGTCACGGCAGCTGTGCTGCTGTTCTTTGGTGGGAAGTCACAGCAGAGCTCGACATCATCCGGAGCTGTGATGAATGTGCAGGCTTTGCTGTGGCCGCTTTGATTACAGACTGAGTCATCGACAGGTAGCATCACGACAAAAAGTGAATCTACAGATCTTTACTGATGTGATGGAGTTCATACAGGAAACAAATAATATCCTACATAATTACAGCCATGTTGCTTTCTTTAAAAAAAAAAAAAAAAAAAATTGATGCTTTTGGCTTTTGACCTCTAGCATATTTTTTCCTTTTTTCAGGTATATTGTTGATGATACATGCAAGGTTGTGCATTTTTGAGTGTTGGTTTATTTTTTTAATGTATTTTTCATTTTTACAAGATTGTAAACAACCTGGACTAAAATATTCTGGTCAATGACCCTATGCACAAAAATGTGCACTCTAAAATCTTTTCAAATCACTATGCATGGTAAACATGTATGGAGGACCAGCAGTGTCACTGAAATGGAAACAGGATTAATTTACTAATTTTGAAATTGAAATGAAGATTTTTAAATTGGATTTAAAATTTTTAAGAAATATATAAATAAATTGATGCAGTGGTTTCTTATTGAATATTTTAATTTGAGTTTTAAAAAATGAATTGTGTAATTAATAATAAATTCATCATTAAATAATGTATTTTAAAATCTTTTTGAAAATGCAAAAAAAAAAAACAAATAACCAAAGCTGAAATTTTATTTAGGAATTAATTTTCTAATTGAGCCTTTAAAAAAGTGATTCATTTCCATTTTCTTTTCCCCGCTGCATTTTCAAATCCTTTTCGAAATAGCTTTTTCTAAATCCTCTGCATTTAAGATATCCTGTCGCTTTTTCAATGAGCGTGAACAAAGAGTTGATGTGTTTAGCTTTAGTTTAAGTTGTGAAGAGTTAAAACAGAGATTTTTTTCTTTTTTCTTATTCTTTGGCAATCTGTGCCCTATTTTCTGTTGATTCTCACTTTTTCTCTTTTCAAACTAAGGAGAGGTTGTGAACTATTGTGTTCTTGTTTTTTTTTTTGTTTTTTTACATTTTTATACATTTGTTTCATAATGTTTAACCAGCATCTTTAAATTGATGCTAAAAGGACATTTTTAGCCAAGAGTCAATCAATATTTTACTGGACTGTCTTAGGCTTTGATTTTTAGCATTTATTCACTGCATCATTTGAGTGGTTTAACAAATATGATAACATTTATTTCCATCCAGTGCTGCATGAATTTTTCAACACGAGCTGGTATTGATGGTGAGAGACGGGCCGTTATATGAAACTGGCCCATTCTCTCTGAAGCACTGTATAGGTTTATAAAAACCTTCATTTAATTATTCTAAACCATAAAAACATGGAACAAACCAACTATTTATAAGGTCATAAACTGACAGCGATCACTCATACAATATTCACTATAATGTCAGAATGTCTATAATTTAGTTAAAATTCTCTTTGAAAAACTGAATAGTTGTTTATAAAACCAACATTAAGTAATGTATAAAAAAACATGCAACAAAACAACTGTTTGTTAGGTCATAAATTCACAATTCACTATTTATAGCTTGAAAATGTCTGTCATAATGTTGCTATTATGTCTAAATCACTGTAAAGTTACAAAAAAAACTTTCACTGTCACTGCATTTGTCATGTCATAATTTCACGCATTTCCCTAAGAGCTCCACAAACGACACTTATGTCATAACTTAGTACAACTATTCAGCTATAAAATGTGTGAGTGTCATCAATTTACCATAGTTAGATTTGTTTTGGCCTGGATGCTCCGTGGGCTCTGTTTGCAGTAGAAATTAAGAGAACAAGTTTAGCCACATTCCTGGTCTCTGCTGATTGGTGTAAAGGCTATGATGACATATATCACAATGTCGGGATATTTGCTGATTAGCTTGGTGAAGACCGCATGTTTGTTGATCTCACTGACAGGGAGCACGAGGGGGAAATATAACATGAGTGATCAAATATTGCCCTATAAAGGGTTAAACATAGTAATGAGTTCTGCTGTTGATTTTTCTCATTTAGAGTTTTAATGAAAGTAAAATGATCTCAAATCACAACCATTTGAAAGCCCTCCGATCTCATTTCTTTCTCAAAGATGAAGGTTCGCCTCTATCCAGGTTTTACAAACACATCAGACAGCCAATTATTATTTTTACACCTGGTATCAACATGTGGCCTGGAGGATCTGATCACAAGTGGACAGCCTGAAGTAGAGGCGTGAAGCACTTCAGGATGCCTTTGAGATCTGATTACTCAACCCACATTTGGAGATGGTCTGCGTCACACGTGGCCATGTGGACTGCCCGCCTACATAGCGATCATCTTCTGTGAAGGGGGAAAAATGTGCTGTAGTTGTGTCATACTACAGCCATACGACCATCTTGGCGTGGTGTACATACCAAAGGATGGATGTGGAAAGGAAGATCATGCGTAACTGCTTAACTCCTGAGAACAGTCTTTAGCATTTCTGCTCACTGGATGATAATCATGCATCTATTAGTAGAGTATTATCTTTAACTCTGTTATTTCTAAAATAATTTGATTGGAAAAATATCTGAAATGCAAATGAACATTGAAAAATAATAATACATTTATCAAAATTGTCAGGAAAAAAAGTAGGCTTTAACTCGATTGTTTTTGGAGAAATCTGCTCAAACATACAAACAAAAAAACATTTTTCATACAGGTATGTCTGTATGAAAAATGTTTTTTTGTTAGGACATGGCAGATGCTTTATGAATTCCATTCATTTTTCCAATATCCTTCAGAAATTCCATGCATCACTCCGAGTCGAGGCTGTTAATCTGAAAGAGCTCAACTCGTGGACTCGTGGCTCTTTACATGCTTTACTCTGTTCAAAAGAAAAGTAAAAGAAAAAGAGAGAAAAAGGGAGAAAAAACCCAAATCTCTGGTAATTGTCTTGGAAAAATGGTACTTGGACGCTGAAAAAGACACAAACAAATCACCTCATGACGCCCATGCATCGATCTGGGCTAAACAGAATCCATCTTTCCATCAAAAGACTTTTTTTTTTCTTTTTCTCAATTCTGTAACCCCAATCAGACACTGATAGTGACAATTAGTGCTGACTAATCCATATATCGTCCATTTATTGAGCTCAAGAGAACAAATTGTCCACTTGTGATCAGATGAGTCAGTATGGATTTTAATCCCAGATTTAACCACAATAGTTTGTTGAACAAACACACACAAAGTCAAAATAAAGCATCCAGTATCCCCAAGCTAGCCAACATTAGCATCCTCCCTTCAAATGATTTGCATCGCCTAGAATGAGTGACAGAAAAACCTTAAAATATTATTTTCTTTATGTGATGTCACTTGCACATTTACCTTGTTTAGAAATAAATGAAAATAAACGAGTTGCAGCAATTAAATGTCGACAATTTCTGTAAAAAGTCTCCATTAATTCAAGTTTATGTGGATGTGACTTTGTTTTATCAGTCTGGGGAGAATTCTTTCATTCTACCATTTAGTTGAAATTGCACATTTAAATCAATCATATGTTAATTGCACATTTTATGTGGTGTATGTGAGATGAATGTGTGTATTCTATGGATTCTGAGGTCGATAAAGCTGAATTCTCTGCTCATGTTCAGCAAACCAGGAACATCCATCCATCCATTTTCTATACCCGCTATTTCCTGTTCAGGGTCACGGGGGTCTGCTGGAGCCTATCCCAGCTCACATTGGGCGAAAGGCAGGGGGAACACCGTGGACAGGTCGCCAGTCCATCGCAGAACCAGGAACAAAAGGATTAAAATAAATGAGAATTTGGCTCCTCATATTTATCCGTTTCAAGGATTGTTGGGCCTAGTCGCAACACGTAAATAATAATGGGCCAGTGACTGGCCAATCAGAGTCATGGGTGAGTTGAAATTGGAGATTTGGATTTTGCCGGGAATTTCTCCGGGAAGAAAACTTGAAGTTGTTTGCCAACCACCATTCAGACAAAGAGAGAAAATGTCCGCTAAGGAGAAGTACGAGGCAGAAAGAAGAAATAGGCTTTTTACTCCCTCATGGACTCAACAGTATTTATGGCTGAAACTTAGCGACACAGGTGAAATGTTTTGTTCCGTTTCTCTGCAACTTCCAGCGAAGGCTCACCGGCCGGGGGCGTATTTTTAAAGGTACCAAAATTTTCAGGAAACATGCCATCAGTGCTCATGATAAGAGTAAAAATCATTTGGTCCGGTTCGCTTAATGTTCGGGCGAGACGTGGCCACTGAGCGTCACCAGCAGGGGAATAAACTTATCAACGCTGCCTACCACAATTAAATCGGTACTGTTCATCAATATCAATACTGTTTAGATCCAAAACAATCATACTTCCTTACAGTTTCAGCTGTAGCTTCAACGTTGTCAGAGCTGTCAAAGCGTCTTAATGTAACATGTCTTCCACATACCTGGGACACCGTTCTCCGGATCAGAGCGGAGGACGGGCGTGGCTGGAATGAGGAACTTTATTTTGAAAGGTTTCTGGCCCTGTCAGCTGTTTTAAGAGACATCACACCAAGACGCTTTGACTGCTCCAACAAAGACTGAAGCTACAGCTGAAATAGTAAGCAGGTATAATTACATCCTGTAAAATCTAAATGAAATAAATTTAATAAATCAAAATTTAGGTTAAAAGATGAAGAGTTATTTTCATCTGTGTCAGTGGGCCAGTAAAACTCTGATCTACTGGCCCTGGGGGCCAGCAGGGAAAAGAATGTTCTGTTGAACCCTGGAATGTATCAAAGTTCGCATCCATTTGGAGCCACCATCTTGATGCAATGCTGCAAATTCATCAAACAAAACAAAAACACGATCAGAACCATGCTGAAGAACTGTTTACAGGATGTCATGACTATTTCACGAGCATATTTCAGTCAGTAACGTCGCTATGCTGAAAGGTTTTTTATGAGAAACCCAGCGTGAGTTAATATGCGTTTGTGTGTGTTAAACACAATTGTCAAAATGAGATAGAAGCTAATGCGCCTGTGTTGTGTACTTTATGACGGATACATTAAATATGGCACTGCCTGGATTGAATCAATTTAGTGGCATGATTGGTGGAGTGACACCGGCACAGAGCAACATAACGCTTTCACTCTCCCATCCTATCCATCCTTGCTTGTCTCATTAGCCTTTATTCCATTACAGGGCCAAAAACTACATCCAGGGATGTTTATGTAAAGCAATTTCTGCACTGCATCTTGTTATCAGTGGAGGAGATGTGCCAGTTGGATTGTTCTGTCAAACTGAAATTGTTTTTTAATTCCCAATTATCAACATTTTGAATGGATTTTGGCCCCGAAGACCTGTTCAAGACCTGCCGGGTTAGGACGGAAATTGCCAGCAGCACCGATTGGCCTCTGGACAAACAAGCCAGATGAGACCTCATAAGTTAATCATAGCACAATGCTTGTCAGATTCTCTGCTTACACCAGAATGTGCCTTCTGTTACAGCCCACAGAGGAAATGCTCTTCAAATAATGAAAATCTGAAATTGGAGTGTTCTTTTAAAAAATTTTAAGCAAAACTTTAACTGATGTAACTCTGATACAGATTGTTTTTTTTCTTCTTTTTTTGTGTAAGTGCAGTATTGATAAGACTATAACTGATATGCTGCATTGCTCTGATTAAATTCAGGACCAGAAAAAAAAAAGCAAAAGCCCATAGTGTACATTCATCCATTTCTATTTACAGAAAGAAACAACACTGCACCACTAAACCCACTCATTCATCAAGCAGAACTGTGAAATTAAATGTAATTTCTGGAAGACGTGTTCTAAATATACCATTGTCAATTATAAAAGCAGCCAATGGTGCAGTCTTGGATTGAATATCCCCAACGGGATGTTTTCTTTCAGCCATATTTCATTATTTTCCCCCTCTGCCCACTTGTTTTGGCTCACAGCCTGTCTAGCAGAAGGCTCCTGCTTTCATATCACAGACAAGTGAGCCCAGAAATCCCAACTTGCAGGGTGGAAGGATATACAACAAATTTCACATCAGCAATGGAGGACTCGCACACACATTAACACACACACATACACAAATGTTTCAGAATCACAGGGTGCGACTCTACTTTGAATACTTATCTTCATTTTTTTTCTTTTTCTTTTCAAATACGATTAAAAAAAAATCCCCAATATTGACAAGGGGCTAAATCCGGCTTGCCAAGCTGTTGCTAGTGCCAAAGTGGGAAATTGTGCAGTTCCCGAAATGACCACTAGGGGCTTGCTTTAAAAGCCAGTCATACTCCATTGACACCCCCTCCCCCACATTAAAATGTTCAACTTTATAGCAGAAACATACAATTTAAAGTCTGGTTTTGGTTTCAGTAAACAAATGTGATACATTTCACATCCATGATATCATTACAGGATAGTGGATTTTTATGTAATTAAATCTGGTTAAATTTTGTAATGTCACCAACGTAGGCACAATTAGAAATGTTTTTTGTAAGTAAGTGAATTTTATTTATCATATATTGCAAAGTGCTTCACAATATAGATACAAATAATATTAGAATACAAAAAGGTACATTAAAAACAAATGGTAAGCAACTAAAAGCCTGTCTAAAAAGAAAAGTCTTTAACTGCTTCTTAAACAACATCAGTCAGAAAGAGCGTTACACAACTTGCTGTAAAAGAGCGAGCACCTCACGTCTTGTAAGATTTTTTTTATTTTTTAGTGACTGCTACATTGTGGTCCATTTTCAATATACTTGACATCTGAGTTGCAAATTCAAGCAGCACACATGACCTTTTTTCATATTCAAATAGCAATTTCAGTTAATTTATAGGAATATTTGCTTTCTTTTAGGCATCGTCATCTAGCTCAGTGTTTCTCAACCGGGGGTCCGCGGGCCCCTAGTGGTCTGTGGTGTAATTGCAAGGGGTCCGTGGGTCCGTGACAATAAAATATATATATTTTAAGAAGATCCTCTTACATTTATAGAAACAGATTAATATTTTACAAAAATGTGACTGAAACCATTATCTACCTAAACTACAGAAGGTAACATGACCTTCTTTTTCTCTTTCACAATTGTAATTCATTGTATTTTAATAAGAAATTCTTGCACCTGTTTGCATTGTTGAAGTTACTGTATGACACTGATAATACAAACGATCTGCATCCTATTCAAATTATGAGCCCTTTGTCGTTTCAGTGGGAGTACACCATTCATTTCTTTAAAATGCTTTTATTGTGAAATATTTGCAGGAAGCTGTTGGGGGGAAACTCATTAACTTGCAAAGTTCAAGTTAGCGCTTGAAATTGCAATAATGTTAGAAAATAAAAACAAAGAAGAAGATGATAAGCACAACACACAAAAAACACACACTCACCACACACACACACATACAAAACACACTCACCACACACACAACACACACAAAACACACACTCACCACACACACACACACACACATACAAAACACACACTCACCACACACACAACACACACAAAACACACTCTAACCACACACAGAACATATGAAATTACTGTATATAATCTTGTTGGGAAATTTTACTTCTTAGTTATTTAATAGTATAAGTTCAGTTTTTCTGCTTTACCTGTAACTTCTATTCTATTTTATTTTATTTTTTTCATTTTACTCTATTTTATTTTATACTTTTGAATAATTATTTAA
>JBAMYA010000012.1:6867538-6894759 GCA_037176975.1 Arrhamphus sclerolepis
TATACATACGTTTTCGGAAAATTTAGATGTATGTTTGGAGACATTATCCTTATCCTTATTTTTATTTATTTATTTATTTATTTTATTTATTTTAAGATCATATGACGACCTAAAGCTAGCCTGGCAGCAGAATTAGATTATTGCTCAGAATTTCAAAATAATCCTCTGCACCTGAATAAGGTTTCATGCACTTAAAACAGCCCTACAACATGATACTCCCACCACCATGTTTCACTGTGGGAAAACCACGATGCTCATATGTCTAAACAGCTCAAGTCTGGCCTCATCAGACCGAAGGAAAGACTTCCAAACTTATTGTAATATTTCAGATTTTCAAACTTGATTCTGGCTTTGTGAGTAGGTCTTCCAGAGGCAACACTAATCTCCGGAGACATTTGGGGAGTTTTGTTAACGCTTCTCACAGTTTTCCATTCCACGTCCAGGTTTGCTGCTTTGTAATTTTTTCTGTTTTTTCTTTTCTTTTGCTGCTTTGTAATTTTTTTTTTTTTTTTTTCTTTTGCTGCTTTGTAATGATGCAACATGCAGCTGCTCTAGACACATTAAATCGCTTGGAAATGAAAGCAGTTTTTCTTCTTTGGATCAGCATCCACATTCCTCTGATTTCCGGACAGATTTCCTTTAGTCTGATATTCTGATAATACCAATTAAAAATCATCTGAAGCGACACAAACTCTTCTTCAGGAATCCTTTTAAATAATTTCCAAAAGCTGATTAATCGTTCAATAGAAGTTTGGATTAAAAAATAAATCACTTGGTGGCTAATAATTTCACCACCTCACTACATTTTAAGGAAGCATATGTTTGTTTCACAGTCAGACATAATTAAAGAGGGGTTCTCCTTTATTTCTGTTTTTCTTTCTTTCTTTTTTTGCCACAAGTGGTCCTATTTAAGCAGGTATTTTCTATTTCAGCAGAGAGTGAAGAACAGCCATGGATCCAGAATGAGTATCAGTCAGTCTCAGCTCCCAGCCTGCTGAGAAGAACTGAAAACATTGTGGTTTGTTAATAATGAATGAAAACTTTGATGTGTCCGGCTGTGACTCACAGAAAACATGCTAACGAGAGCTGGGTGGAAAACAGCAAGAGCTCTGAGTGACAAAATCAAATTCTTGTGGCTGTTGAATCAAAAGACTTTTCCAAAATGGGAAGAAAAAAAATGCAAGCCAACCAAGCAGCCTTTTTTCATCATCGTGCTGCCCTCTGCGGGTCTTCTTCCAGCCTCCCGTCTCCTGTCTCTCTCTCCCCCTCCAACCCTTCCGACATCATCACCCCCACCCACCCTCTCTTTCCCACCCAGCCTCCTCCAGTTTGCCGTCCCCCCTTTAAGAGTATTGCACGCATTAAATCGCTTTTCATTTCCTCGCCGTGACGGTCCAGAGATTGGGGGATTTATGTATTTTCACGAGTGATTTTTGACTGTCTGGTAATTGTTTCATAATGCGTCCGTAGCTGCGGGCTCTGCGCCGCTTTGCACCAGCCAAGATCAAGTTCCACTAGTTGAAACGACGGTGGGGGAAGAGAAAGCTCGTGCACGGCTACAGAGGAGATCGCATCTTGGCATTGGGATTCTTGCATTCAAAGGGAGAAAGCTGCTGGAACGTATTCACTGGTCTCCGGATCGGGTTTGGACGCATGAAATCAAGTCAACTTGGACAGTTGTGTGCACAAACTGGCACAAGCCGCACCACTGGCACGAGACAAGGGGATCCTGTTTCGTCAGCGGATGAAAGTCACAGTTAAAATGCATGCGGCAAGTCCTGTGTGATGTGGGAATAACGCGTTTTTATTCGCCTCCCTGCTCATGGCCGTGCTTGAACTTTGGTTTTGTCTTTTCCGAGATGACACTGCTAATTTCAGTCGCCGCTGGAAAAGCACGGGAGCCCGTTTTGCCGCGCCGGCTTCCACGTTATTGGCGTGAATGAGACTGTATACGCGCTCTTCTGAGCCTGTTTTATGGAGCTAAACGCAGAGGAGACTTGATATATATATTTTTTTGCAAGCCGACTGGAGGGCGGGCGAAATAACAGGGGAAAAAAAATCAATGGTTTCTCTGAGGTTGGAGGAGAAAAAGTCTGGACATTTTCGGGATGATTTGGCGTTTACCGGGATCAGCACGGTAAGAAGAAAACGCTTCTCCTTTTTTTCTATCCTTTCTGAGCGCTGGGGATCTGTCCGTGGTGCTGAAACCATTTGTTTCTGTCTGGAGATCTTTCCGCGGTGCTGACATTTCTGCCCCGAGCTGCATTCGCGAAGTTGATCCGATTTTAAGACGCAGTTTCAGAAAAAAAGGTGTCTGTCTGTGGCAGCAACAAGACACACCATCACAGTTTCATTGGTTCCAAATAACCACCTCCTGCCAGAGATCCTCAGCGAAGACAGATGCGCTGCCTTCCAAGTTATCTTTAATATTTTCAAAAGCCATTTATTGAGGTAATGGCAACAAACTTATTTGTAAACGAGATTTAATTATTCTTTTCTGCTTAGGCTTAGATTATTTGTGGGAGAGACGTCTATGCATATGCAAAGAGAGACTATTTGGGGAGATGTTCTGGGTCGATGTGTGGGCTGTTGTGTTCTTTTACGGAACGCACACAGACCAAATGTGTGTGTGTGCGCGCGTGCATGCGTGCGTTCCCGTGCGTGCACGAGCGCTTCAGTGGTAGAGGGAGAGAAGGATAGAGAAGGGGGGAGAGGAGATGATATGTAACCTTCCATATAGCAGATGCCGTACATAGCTAATATTTGATGGTATAGTCATTTAGTGCACCGCGTCAGAATGCAACCAGAGATCCGCTCATTCGCCTTTCATCAACTCCTCTCCTTTCTTTTTTTTCCGCCCCTGGGCAGAACGAGGACCGTGTGGCTTCACATTCTCTATCTCAGGCCAAATTTCTATAATTTTCTTTCTTTTTTTAAGGTGAACATCGATTGATTTTGTCAGTCGGTTTGCTTATCTGAGCTGTGGTTTGTTTGGTTTTCTTTTTTTCTTTTTTTTTAAATTGAAACCAAGGATTGTTCTCATCGTAGAAAAAAAAAAAAATCTCCTCATGTTATTTGGACGGAGGTGGAAAGGAAAGGTACCCGGCAGTTTGAACACAGTTTCGGGGTGAGTGAGAAACCGTTATGATAAAGAGTTTTTATGTTTTATGGAAATCCTTCTCCTTTTTAGTGGAAATTCTGCATAGGTTCATTTTAATCAATCATATGGTAGATGATTTCCCCCCTCCTTGATTGAAATTCACGCGTGCAATCAAAAAATGCGCAGTGGTCGTCCACCTCGGATAGTTTTACAAACAACTCTAACATCCATGGATCATGATCGCTGTTATTAATCATAACAACGACAAAGCAATGCGTACATAACACATTTGCATGCTGAACAAACATCAACAGGCCTGCTGAGTCAGTTATGTATTTACTGTTTTTTATTTGTGTTGTATAAAACAGAAGCCGTGCTTTTTTTTTTCTCCCCCTTTAGATGACACCTCAAACTGGCACCACACTCGAGTGAGCTGGGGTACCCTTCTCCCAGGAAAAATGCATATCTGGATCCTAGAAATAATCCTTCTGATTGCATCATCTCCGAGGCTGGTTGAGATGTATGACAGTTATGGGGAGATCTGCCGGAACCTTTGCACCTGCGATGAGAAGGAAGGGGTCCTGACGGTGAGCTGCGAGAACCGGGGGATAGTCAGGCTGGCGGAGATCAGCCCGGTTCAGTTCCCTACCTACCATCTCCTACTGACTGGGAACCTCCTGAAGAAACTGTCCGTCAATGACTTCATCAACTACACTGGGGTGACCATCCTCCATTTGGGGAACAATGACATCTCTGAGATAGAGTCAGGTGCCTTCAATGGACTCCAGGGATTAAAAAGGTTGCACCTGAACAACAACAAGATTGATGTTTTGAGGGATGACACCTTTGCAGGGCTGGAGAGTTTGGAATACCTACAGATTGATTACAACTACATAAGTATGATTGAACCCAATGCTTTGAGCAAACTCCACCATCTAACAGTGCTGATTTTGAATGATAACTTGCTGTCTGCCCTCCCTCCAAACATCTTCCGGAATGTTCCTCTCACCCACTTGGATCTGAGGGGGAACCGTTTAAAGATTTTCCCCTACATCAGCCTCCTGGAGCACATGGACAAAGTTGTGGAGTTACAGCTGGAGGAAAACCTGTGGAACTGCTCCTGTGAGCTCATCCCGCTCAAGTCTTGGCTGGAGAGTATCGCCTACACAGCTCTGGTAGGGGAGGTGGTGTGTGAGACGCCGTTCAGGCTCCACGGTAGGGACCTGGATGAAGTGTCCAAGCTGGAGCTCTGCCCTCGAAGACCCCTGGAAGACACAGTGAGGCCCATGCCACCTAGCAGCACCAATGGATACTATCAAACCACACCAGCTGCTGTCACAACCTCTGCCACGTCTTCAGCTGTTTTTAGGTCTTCTTCTAGGCCGACCAAAGGCACGAGGCAGTTTAACAGAACTAGGTTAAAGCCCACCTCTCGATTGCCTGGCGGTAACCCGTACAACTATGGCCCCATCATTGCTTTTCAGACCAAATCTCCTGTGCCTTTGGACTGTCCCACTGCCTGCACGTGTAATCTGCAGATTTCTGAAATTGGGTTGAATGTAAACTGCCAAGAGAGAAAGATTGAGAGCATTTCTGACCTAAAACCCAAGCCATACAACCCTAAAAAAATGTATCTGACTGGAAATTACATCCCTGTGGTGCGGAGATCAGATTTTGTGGATGCCACTGGATTGGATTTGCTTCACCTGGGAAACAACAGGATAACTGTGATCCATGACCGAGCTTTTGGGGATTTAAACAACCTGCGTAGGCTGTATTTAAATGGTAATCTCATGGACAGGATTACAGGGGAGATGTTTTTTGGCTTGCAGAATTTGCAGTATCTTTATTTAGAGTACAACAAAATCAAGGAGGTGGACGCGGGCACCTTCCGCTACCTTCCTAATCTCCAGCTGCTTTTCCTCAACAACAACCTCCTTAAAACCTTACCCACAGGCATCTTTTCCAGCCTTTCTCTTTCTAGGCTCAATCTGCGAAACAACAACTTCCAGAATCTCCCTGTCAGTGGTGTTTTAGATCAGCTGAAGTTGCTGGTGCAGATAGATCTGTTTGAAAACCCCTGGGACTGCTCTTGCGACATGGTGGGGATGAAGATATGGCTGGAGCAGCTCAGTGCAGGCACCGTGGTCAACGAGATCATTTGCGAGACGCCAAAACGCCACACTGGGATGGACCTGCGTTCGATTCAGTCAGAGCAGCTTTGCCCGGACTACTCAGACACTTACGTCCTGCCAACCCTCCCAACGAAGGAGCCCATGGACGACCGCACCATCACCACAAACGCCCCCCAAAAGTCCAACACGTCCAGCAGCACGGTCCCCCTCTCTGTCCTCATCCTCAGCCTTCTGCTTGTGTTCATCATGTCGGTCTTTGTGGCTGCAGGGCTCTTTGTTGTCGTCATGAAAAGGCGCAAAAAGTCACAGAGTGACCGCACCAGCACCAACAACTCAGATGTCAGCTCTTTTAACTTGCAATACAGCCTCTACAGCAACCGTTCTGGCCCGAAAGTCAAAGCCCCTGCAGGCCATGTCTATGAGTACATCCCTCACCCGATGGGCCACATGTGCAAAAACCCCATTTACAGATCACGGGAAGGGAACACGGTGGAGGATTATCGCGATCTGCATGAACTGAAGGTCACATATAGGAGTACCCCGGATGAAGAGAGGGATAGGAGCCCCACGTACAGTGTTAGCACTATTGAGCCTCGCGAAAACCCCTCCCCCGTCCAGGACGCGGACCATTTCTTCAGAGGCATCCTTGAACCCGATAAGCAATCCCCTCACCAGCCCATCCCATCCATCCCAGCGGGCGCCAACATAGAGTACAAGTACACTGGGCCCGTTTCGTACACGTACAACCCAAATTTCGATGTCAGACGTCAGTTTTTGCACCCGGAGAGGATAAGAGAAACGGTGTTGTACGGCACAGCCCCCAGTACTGTTTATGTGGAGCCCAACAGGAATGAGTACTTGGAGCTAAAAGCTAAACTGCAGTCTGAGCCTGATTACCTCGAAGTACTCGAGAAACAGACCACCTTTAGCCAGTTCTGAGCAACAGAATCACTAATGTAATGAAGCATTTTCTCTCTTGATCCTCCCTGAAACAGTGGGCTCAGTTTCTAGGGTGCCTTGGCACAAAAAATACAAACAAGCAGAGGCGAAGGAGTTGAGACGGGGTGTGCCGAACATTCTTATTCTTATTTCTGAAACATGACATTGCAGGAATGGATACAGCTTTCTGAATCACGGATGAACAAAATGGCTAACTGATGATGCAAATTTTATTTTTCTATGGTGAAGATCGAATAAACACACAAAAATCTAAGTGTACAGGTAAATCCTTCTCAACTTCATTTTCAGGAATATAACCATACATGAAAAGGTATATTGTGAATCAGAAAAAAAAAGGAAAAAAAAAGAAAAAGAAATGTTGGACAAAAACCCACTGTACAGCAGATCATCAAAACTGTGCAGGACTATTTTCTGCTGTAGTCTGTAAGTAAATATTTATTGCTATAATCTGCCATGTCTTTTCAAAACGTTTGATTCTACATCGATATTCCGTGTGTCATCATAATCCATGATCCTCTGGACGGGCTTACGTTTGTAGTTTCATTTCCTGTAGCTCTGCATTGTAAAAGTGGCTTTTTTTGAAAGTGGCACCCCACCCCCCCACCCACAACCCCCTTCCTCTCTCCCCCTCCCTCCCCACCCCCAACAATGTTCAAAACAGACTGCGCCATTTGAAGAAGATGAGAAAAAAAAAAAAAAAAGTGTCTTTGTATGCTTTCTGCACTTTTTGGAAATGGAAGGCCACTTCGCCTTCAGTGAGCTCTCATAAAGAAGATTATTATATTAAAAATGAATATGGGTATTCATTCTTAATATGTAGAATTGATATGTTATCAAGAACTAAATTCAAAAAAAGGTTATTTGGAGTATTCATTATGTTGTGTAATACTGCTATTTTAATCAATGTAACACCTATTTTTATACAAGCATTGGCAGATTCTCTATCCTTTATTAGTTCTTGTTTTGATTGCTTTGCACTTATTGCACTATATTGACCAAACTATGTTATTGTCATCAAATAAACATGATGTCAGGTTCACATAATTTCCTCATGAGGAAGCTAATGCTGCTGGTGATCATATGAAGTATTTTGGCTTTCACTGGAAAAGAGTGATTCGTATTGGCTAACGAGAACTGGCTATGCATTGAGCTCAATCAAATCTGCTAAAAGATACAGTGGCAGCTGGTGTCTCGGAGAGGATTGGAATCAATGGGATCCAATCAATGAGCATTATCCCTTTGCAGTTATGCCATGACAACTGCATCCACATTACCGCCTGACAAGCTACGAGGAGGTCATTTATATAAACATCATTGGAGCTGACTCCAACAAAGGCAATGGGGTATAAACTTTGGCGGTGATTAAGATGCACAACTAGATTAAAGGTTTCTAATTCAGCTTTAATTGGTTTGATGTGCAAACAAAGACCAGATACGTTCCTTTACAGAAATCAAGAAAATGTGTTCAAAGGCTTCATTTTATGATTATTATTATTATTATTTTTCGTTACTTGACCCACTTAAATGCAAAGCAGGTCTATAAAAATGCAAGGGGTGCGCTTGTGCCTCCATTTTCAGTGTGCAGTGAGCATCACCATTTAGGAATTCAGTGTCCCCTAACAGAGACAGACGGGATCTTTCTGCAGAGAAAATCTGCTGCCTAAAGCTTGACTCACAGGGAATTATTTGGATTATCTTGAATTTATAATTGCTACTGCGCTGTCTGCAAAGATCTGCTGTATAACTGTATACTTTTTTTTTTTTTTTTTTATGTATTTTTTCCTCGGTGTTCAGTGGGGTGTCAGCTGCTCTCCTCTAAAATGAAACGCTCTGGGATCCTCTGTCTCTCCCAGATCTTTTCATAGAAGCTGAGATCGCAAGCAGAAGGCACCATTTGGGAGATAAGGAGTCCTGGAACTGAGTGTAACTGTGGATGTGTCATACGTGTAGCTGGGGATGTGAATCATAGCCAAGAAGTGTGTGCAGTGGCCTTTGGGGTGGCAAGGTGCTGACATTTTTTGAAATCTCTTGGTTTTTCTGCTTCCTGTTTTTTGTTTGTTTGTTTTTTTGTGGACGTCGGGAGCTTTTTGAGGAGCACCTGTGCAGTGCAAATGTTTAAAAATGTGGCACAGATGGCAATGTGGTATTTAATATTTCATTTTATTTTCTAGTATGCCATATTTTTAGGATGATTCAACTAAGAACACACGGGACAAAATGCTTGAGCACAATTACATAATCAATCACTGAATCATGTGTTCCAAATGGGCTTGTTATATCTGTAATGTGTGTGTATGAAGATATCTCCCAGCTGAACTGTGTGGAGGTTTTATCACAGTACACTTTGTCCCTGCAGCATGGCTGCAGCAGCTTGAAGTTTGGAGGACTAATGCCTGTTAAAATGATGCCTTTAATCAGCCAATGGGCTCTTTAGCTCTTAAAACAAATCGAAGGTTCAAGTATAGATTGTTCCATTTACTTCCTTTCACGTATTCATTTCATCAGCTACATTAAGTTTTCGTGAAACAGAGCTTGCATGTAAACAGAGAACCTTCCTTTTAAAATGGCTACATTGTGATTTATTTTCTCTGATTCTGAGCTTGAAAACACATGTTAGGGTGTGAGAAGTACCGACTGACTCAAAACCTTTTGAGAACCTTCTTCGTTTGGGTTCACTTGGATCACAGATATCACAGATCAAGATTAAAGCAAAATTCCCTCTTTTCTACCTTGAAACCCTTCCTAACTACACCCATTTTTGAGATCCCTGCTCAAGAGTGCCATGCATAATTTAAAATGATCAGAACTCAGCAACAACAAATGTGAACTTGAATCTGATGTCACAATAAAGACAATGTGAGATTATGGCAGAATGTTATTTTTCAGGTTTTCACAGACAAAAGCTTTGACAGATTTTTTTTTAAATGCTGAATTAGCTTCTATAAACAGAATTGAAAAGGCTAGATTGTGTCAGATATATCATTTAGACCTCAAGAAAAAGAATATATTATGACAACGAGGGGAGGCTGAAATTTTTCAGACTGTGTTGCCTCATGCTACACAGCCATACCCATCTTTTTTTTTTTTTTTTTTAAGCTAAATCTATCATCCAGAATGTGATGCAACATGGGGCATCATGCAGGTGCAAGCGGAGAACACACAGAGGTCTGGCAGCTTGTTCTGCATGCAGCAGGGAGAGCTCAGAAGGCAGCGGCGCAGCTCGCTCTCGGCTCCGAGCTCCTCTTGGACAAAGAGACAGTGATGGGCAACCTGCGTTCCGGGGTTCTCGAACGCTTTCTGCTTTCATGCCGTTTGAGAGTTAATCGATGTGCGAGCAGAGTGGGACAGCTCATGAAACTCTTCCAAGCTGTATGAAGTGTTGGCTCATCACTCTGCTATTTTCAGAGCACGAAGTTTAAAACTTGCCAGGCATATTGTTGTAGCAGCGGTCTTGAAATACCGGGCTAATTAAAAACTTTGTTTTCTGGATTTGATTTGGCAGAATTTTTCCAAGAATCATATTTAATGGCTTTTTAAATGGTGTTGGCAGATATTTGTGTTTATGGTAAATAAAAGCAGCTTGAGGCCACACATGACAGGGCTGTATACATCATATCTGGGGCCCCAGGGCCCCCTTTTTAACTCCTTTCCTTTTTTTTCTGCTTATTTATTGTGCTTTTGTATTATCAGTCAAATGCAAACTAAATATAAACAGCTATGATTATGCAATAATAAGGGCTTTAGCATCAGGAAAAAGAAATTACATGCTCTCATGCTTTCTATATAATGCAAAGGAACATTGAAAATGTTTAGCTCATAGGGTCCCCCAATAGGCATGGAGGTTAAGTTGATTTTACACTTGAGTGTCTCAGTTGCCTCAGCCATGATGTCTGCTGTAGCATTTTTTTAGCAGTTTTTTTTCTTGTTGTTGACTGGTCTCATGGAGTCATGAAGAGTTTTTTTTGTTTTTTTTCAATGCTTCTTGAAAGTCAAGAGATGATTCTTCTAAATTAAATTGAAACTGACCAACTTATTTTTCTGCAAAAGAATATATTTCTTTTATCGTGCACATTATTGAGCAGATTCAATTTAAGATTTCATTTAATTGTACGCTGAATTTTAAGGGCTTTGGGGGCCTCTGAATGGCAGGATTACTTTTCAAGTATCGCTGGTGGATTATTAGCTACCCTTTCATCATCACAGAAGTTTGAGGCAATGTTTCTTTAAATAAAAAAGAGAGCGAGAGAGAGGAAATGTGATATATTTAACAGATGCTATTGTGATTTAAAAGAGTGAGTTTCCTTTATTTATTTATTTATTTACTTCTTGGATCTTAAAGAGAGCAGAAAATCAATATGGATATTATCGTTTTCACCGTAAACTTGGAACAATTTTGTTTTCAGCACACTACATATCGAAAATAAATCATGTGACAATCATTTCATGAAAAGAGGTATTATTATTTCAATGTCATGGGAAACAGCATAGTAAAACTTTAAAAAAAAACAACAAGACAAAAGGTTTCTTAGTCTTTTAGACAGTATTGTATATATTAGATTTATTAATTAAACATTGCAGTATAGTTGCTCACTTTAAAGAGCTAAAACAGCTGTCATTAACTATTAAGATGAGTCATTTAAGTTTTCAAAAAAAAAAAAAGCTTATATAGATGCATACATTTGCTCTTAACGTGAAGCGTTAGCTGGACGCCTGCACATCCCATCAGGCACTGCAGCCCCGTGTGTAAATGATAATCAGGCATGCAGTTGGTGTTTATAAAGGCAGACCCAGTGGGTGGACATTTTCCGTATGTCCGGGTGATGCCTCGTATACTCCGTACCCCTTCCCATCGAAGGTGCCTGGTCCTCAGCGCCGCCTCGCCTTCCTCCTGCCACCCGGTCTCCATGATGATGTGAGCAATTGAGTTCAAGGAGATCTGGGTAATTGAGAGGGCAGGGATGGCATCTGACAGGCACCGATGGCTCCAATGATTACTTTAATCAGAGTGGTTAATGGAATTCCTTCAGGCATGTAGAAATGCTCAAATGTTCATCAGCACTCAACCAATTTCCACCCCCCACCCCCACCAACGCTGACATCCCTTCTTCTGGCTCATGTTGCTGTAATTACTGATCAGTTTTCTTCACTCTTTGTGCCTTCACTTTCTGTGCAGCCCTCAGAATGTGCACCGTGTTTGGTCTTAAATCCAAAACGGGGGGAATTACTTTGTGTGTGGAGGCACTGGGCTGCTTTATGGTCAAAATGCATTATGGATGAAGGGTTTTAACATGAAATGTCATAGCAAATCTCTTAACATCCAAAGGGACGGTCAAGGACTCAATCACAGTAAAAACCTTACAAAGGCTAGCTTGTGCTCAAATAAATAGAGAGCACTTTAGGTTTGAGTGTAATAGAGGTATTTTCTGCTAATAGCAGGATAAAGAAACAGATCAGAGCTCGTATTTGCTGCAGATGTCATTTTATCTGTTCCGCTGATACTTTTTCAACTTTCTATCCAAATCAGCCTTCTAATACTCTGAGGAAACACGTCTTTGTCTGGATCCAAAGATTCCATCTGTCGTACAAACAAGTGTATTTTCCGTTTTAAATACAATTTATTTAGCTTCCATGAGGCTACTTTCTCCCCTTTTGTGATATCTACTTTGGAAAGATTTGACTGCTAGTTCGATTAAAATGTAGAAATGATACTAGGTTCTCTTGTCATGAGTGGAAAGTACGCCCTGAAGCACTGAGATTTAGTCAGATTTTGACTCATGCGTTCTTGACATCTTTACCCACTTTATATTTTTAGTAAAACTGGATCAGCATTACTATAAAATTAGTGCAAAAAATGTGTCGTTTCTGGAGGTGAAATTCACCACATAGCTAAGTGATAATTGAAATGCATCGCTAATCATGACCCACCTGGACCCCGCTGGGTTAAAAGTGGGCATTTACACTGCAGGGTGAGCTTGGGCTTCACATGGGTGAATGGCATGGGTCCGATCTGATTTCAGTTTTACCGGCCTCAAATAGCAAGCCTATGTGGGACAAATATACGGAGCCCCTAGACAAAGGCCAAATGACCATCTGTGTTGAAATTTAGTGGTTCTTATATATAGTTGGTTGCCAGTTAGCCAATTAACCAGTTTGGACCGACCTAAAAACTAGTAAATCCCACTCAGAGCCCATACAGGAAAACAAAAGCAGAGCCAAACTCACTGTTGAACCATAACGACTCATGTAGTATCTGAAATATGTCATTCTACTTTCAATTTTTGTATTTTTTAGTACATTTTAGTACATTTTGACCTTTACATATAGGCTGATTTATACGTTGTAGTTTTGCTAATTTTGTGTACTTTTATTTGTTTCCTGATTTCAAATTCATTTTCATTCATTTGTATTTTTAAAAATATTTTTTAATAATAATTTTTTCTTTTGATTGAAAGCAGACTGTGAGAATCGCTTGAACATCAGCAGAAGGCTGTTAGTTTAATGACAGTTAAAAATTTTGACACCCACAGATCAAAAAGCTTTTAAAATAAAATGTTCCGCAAGCAATTCCATGATGTTAAATATAACCCTGCATGCTTTATGTGACACAAAGCAGCTTTACCTCCCGTGCCGCTGATTTTCTCTTTGATATACTGCCACAGATAAAAATAATGAAGTCCCTCTTTATCCTGCTGTTAGTATTAGCTTGATTTTTTTCCCCCCGTTTTCCCGACTCTTGGTCCAATCTGAATGGAGGATAATGAAGTTGATATGAAGATGGAAATCCTAAATGCAAAAATGGATGGTGATTATCCCGGAATCTATCATTTCTTGTCTGCAGTTCTCTATTTTCAGCAACGCATATTATTGCCAAGCTGGAAAAATCAAGGTATAAGCTGACGTGCCTGTGCGCTTTTTCATGTGTGATCAAAAGCTTTTAAAAAGCATCCATCAGTGACTGTGCAGACATGAAAAAAGGCCTTGATAAGATATCAAATGTTGTTTTACTTTGTCTTTTCTTTTTTTTCTTTTTTTAGCCAGGGTTTCACTTTTCCAGCCTCTCTCTCTCGTTTACCCTGCCCTCCGTTTGGGCTCCCTCTGGGTAGCCTGGCTGTATTCATCAGGCCTCCCGTTTTCTTTGTTTGTTTATGGCGGCTGCGCCCGCTGATGTGGAGCCGCAGTAACCCTGTCGTTTGATAAATGGCAACCATAGCATTACTGACTCCCCAGCCGAGCCCCGTGACGCCCGGCCAAAAAAACAACAGGTTGATGTATGGCTTCCTTCAGAGTGTCAAGCCGTTTCACTCGAGCCGGTCCGGCCACAGCGCCTCCACATGTGTCTGTGTGTGCTGGGAATCGGGGCCTGTCCTGCTCGCCGCATCACTGATTCGAGATACCTTGTCAATGACGCGTGACACATACATATCTGAGAGATTATTGTTTGGAAATTTTCTTCTGCAAAAAATCGAAGCTGAGATGCACTGCAGGCAAATCTTTACTGTTCCAGGAAAAGACATCTGTTTGTCAAATTTTAATGTTTATACTTTAGTGTGACTTTCTTTGTGATTTTGGCTTTTAATTTATAGAATATTTTAACCTTTTTCCAGGCAAATTATTGATAATGCATGCATTTTTAGGTGCTCTTATTTATATATTTGCTTATTTTTAATGTATTTTTCACTTTTCAACCATTGCAAACAACTTGGACTAAAAAAAAAAAATCATATTAAAGATCCTACACAGAGAAATGTGGCCACTGAAATCTATTCAAATCACAACGTATGGTAAAAATGTCAGCATCTGGAAGTTAATCCCTCAGAACGCAAACTTAGAAATGAGGAAATTTATGTTTAAGTCAGGAACAAGAAAATAGTGATTTAAATGGATTCCTGTGAGCACAAAAATGTGTTGAAGGGTCTGTAACGTGAATACTTGACACTGAGCAAAAATTAAAAATGCATAGAAATAAATGTTGCGTCTAATCTTTCACATATATCAGGCTGCAATAGTCAAACCAAAAAAAAACTAAAAACTTGTTTCAAGACAAATGGTCTTGTTTTAAAAGCATACATCTCATTTTAAGAAATCTAGCAAGCACTTTTTTTCTCACCCCACTGACAGATTTCTTTCGTTATTGCTTAATATAAGACATTTTGACAAGATTTAAGAATACTGTAACCTACATTCCTAAATCTAGTCAAAATGTCTTATGTCAGTGGGGTAAGAAAAAAAAGAGATGTATGCTTTTAAAATTAAGACCACTTTTCTTGAATCAAGTGTTCTTTTACTTTCTTAGAAATCAGTTTTTTGCAGTGTACATGGAGCATATTGAAATAAATATAATTTATGTGTTTTCGACCATAAAATGGAGTCACATCATGACAAAAAACTGGCAGTTTAAGGGTTAACAATTTATTAAAAATTCATCTATTTTTATGTGTGATTAGGACTGACGCTGGTTTAAGGTTTGAAAAAAAAGAAAGAAAAAGGTTTTTATAACATTTTTATAGCTTGTTTTTGTTATGTGCACATTTATGTGTAAAGGGAGTGTGTAAAGGTCATCAAAGGGTTTGTGCGTCTGTGATAATATGAGCTCAGAATAGATACAGTACATATCTTCACATCTGAGTCAGCTACGCATCTCAAACCAGTCCCCAGTTTCTGTCGGGGGTGCGTCTTTTGAGATCAGCGTTACACCTTTTGTGAGTAGCCACTTTCAAAGTACAGCTGATCTAGCTCTGTGATGTCACAGTACCATACAAATTTTAAAATGCTCTGGGCTTGCCTAGTTGGGCCTTGAGTTGGTAGTCAATTGAAATGTTAAAAAAAAAAAAAAAAGAACAAAACAAAAAGGTGACCCTTTAAGATAAAAACGAAATGATCTGCATTTCCCATGGCTTTTTTAATCAGGCTTTGCTTGGTAAACAGGCCTTGTGGGATTTCTTTGTAGTCCAAGTGCGCTAATCTTCATGTATAAAGTCACTGTGGGGCTCCTTTAAGTCAGCTGTACATCAACTTGTGGTGAAATGTCGCTTTTGATAGAAACTGCATAATTCCTGCCTTGTAATTACCTTCTTTCAAGCTCACAAGAGGGCTGCACATCTCCTCTACCAGTGATTGCTTTTCTTTGAGAGCCTTCATGCTATGTAGAACATATTATTCGCCCCTCAGGTTCACCCAGTTATCTTCAAAGAGAAAATGTGTTTACTTCGTCTGAGTTTGAGTTACAATTATACTGTATTGTCATTGTAAAATTTGCCTCTTCCGAGGTGTATGCATGCTTCCAATGGTGATAGCTTGAACGGCCGAGATAAGGCCGGTGTGTGGGCAGCTCGCGTCTTTGTGGGTTTGTAGTGCATCCAAACCCATTCTGCTTTATTGTAAAATTTCACGTCCTGGCTCTCCTTTTCTCCGTTTCCATCTACATCTTCTGTTCCCTCTCCATCCTGTCCCCATTTTGTTTCTATCTCCGTGGCTTTGAATGTGCAGCGAGGAGGCTGCAGAAACCGGGGCCTCGCTAAAGGAATTAGACTGTGCGCTGGGAGATCGCTCAGATAATGAAATGGTGGGAGGTAGAAAAACTAATTTTCTCACTTGTGAGGGAGAGAGACATACTAATGTGGCCATTGAAAGTAGCAGTGAATAGCAGTGACAAGAAAGAAAGAGACAATGGCAGAATCTAACAGTGTTATTTGATTTCAGCTCATGACATGAGGACGTGCTAAAAGGATGAAGTTCGGCACTGGCTTTAACCATCCACAATGGACTTGTCACATTGGGAAAAAAAAAAAAAAGTTTCCAAATTACGTTGTTCTGCTGGTGACGGGTGGTTTGCTCGTGTTTGGACAATGGCGAGGCTGAACTTGGCAGTGTGGGAGTGCTTGTTGAAAAATGGCTCCTGTGGAGGGGCTCTCACAGCTCCTGCAGCATTACTGACGTCAGCCACTCGTGGTGTTCTTGTACCTGCGAATGTGTGCATGTGTGTAGGCCTCATGTATTAAAAGAAAATAAAATAAAAAAAGGAGACTAGTGTATGAGGAGGTGAAACAGAAGTGATGTAATAAAATTTGACTTGTACATTTGAGGAAATATCTAAACCTGCACATCTGCTGCCAGTATTTTACAGTATTTACACTGTAATATAGTTGACACTGAGATAGTTGTTGGTTTTGTTTAATTTGAGTGTCGACAGCAAGTTAAAGCTGAAGATGATTAACCGTTTAGTCCAAACTGTTGTATGTCTGGGAACTGCTGTAGCCTCACATGCACCTCCCAAAACACAAATAGCAAATGTATTTGGTCCGCTTGGCAGCATTCTATTTCCATTTATACATTTCCAACAACTACTCCTTTTTTTCCCCCTTTTTCATATTGGAGAGATAGATTGCCTTAACGTCAATAAAAGTTAGTCTGGCCCACCATCCTAATGTTTTTCCTCTTCAACAGCACTTAGCAGGAATTAGTCTGGCTCTTCTGGGATCCAACTTTGATTTTCATAGGACATGCGGTCAAAAGCAAAAAAAAAAAAAAACAGTATGTGAGGAAAGCAGAGTGACAATCAATAAAGACATCCAGGATGGCATGCAGTGAAGTAAAATGAAGGTTTTGGAGTAAAAACTTTTTGATCAATGATGATGTTAGCAATTCTGCAGCCATCTTGGCCATTTAAAATAGCACGAAGCGTGTAAACCCCACGCCTGGGATGTAAATGTAAATGATGATGTGTACCGGGAGGGGAACCAGACACAGAACTGGACATCTGCACTGCCACCTCCCTTTTAGGTGTGTAATTAAACAACAACACAAACAACAATGAATAATTCTAAACACTAACAAGAACACAAATCTCCAAAATGTGCTAATTTAATGTCTGGAATGAAAATGGTTAAATTTGGTGGTGAAGGGGAGACATGGTGAGGCAAAAGGGGAGATAAAAATAAAAGAAATAAAAAGCATTGTTGACCTTTATGTTTTTGGCAGACTTGATGCATTTTTAGTTTAAAGAGAACACTAAAAAGCTTGAATGGAAGGCTCTTTTTTCTGGGACATTTAAAACTTTTATTCTTTCTTCTTTATTTTATAATATATAAAGAGCTATAAAGAATTAAATATAAAAGAGCGTACATGTATTGCCATTTGTGAATATAAACAGAATGATGTTGGTAGATTCTGTAAAATTACTCAAAAAGCTACCTCCATGACTTACAATGAACACTTGCTCTGTGCTTAAGAGCATATATTTGCATTTTTTGAAATGTTTTTCAGGTCTTATAAGACAACCCTGTCACTTTAACTGAGCCCTTCTGTGACTGAAAATATGTTACCCAGTGAGCCGTTCAGATTTGCAAGACAGTTATATCACAGAATGACCTCATAGTAGAATTATTCAACCCATCCATTTTTATCTCCACCCACTACTTCAAATCATGTTGCATTTGCTGTACTTCAGAAGTGGTGAATTAAAACTCTTTCTCTTACTTGTGTGCTTTTGTTATGAACAACAAATTCTCATCAGCATTTGTGCAGTATTGTTCACTTAAGGGGAAAAAAAGAACTAATAAAGCTTTGCCATTCCTTTGTCAAATGCTTGATATCATGACTATGAATGTCAGCTCCTTCTTGTGGGTTCTTATCATTTATTTTCAATATCCATCTTTAATATTTTAATTGTTTCTGAAAAGGGAGGGAGAAAAAAGCTGTCTCTTTTAGGTGCCTAGATTCCAAGATTCTTGTGGTTGTGAGGGATCCTTCAGCTTCAGTGAAAATCTGTCGACATTACAGTTTCATGTCCTGCTGGTTTGGGTTTTGATGATTTCTGATGCTGACGTCTGCAGCATTGATTCTCTCGGTTTTGAACTGCAGCTTGAACCACTTCGGTGCAGATAGCTGACCAACGGTTGTACGCGGATATATGCGACTATATTTCCTGCGTTGCACGTTTTAATAACTGGTTTGGTTGCACTGGTCAGATGTTCGATATTCTGAAGTCTCACAGCACTGGAAAAAAAAAAAAAATCAAATGTAAAGGCTGATGACATTTTGCCCTTATAGGCATTAGCTTTAAGTGCTAACCTCTAAAATATCAACAAAACCTGGAATGACGTTTTGTTGACCAAGTATGGTTCCTGTTGTGGTCTTTTACTGTGAGAATTTATCCTTATATAAAAGAAATATGATACCAACTATCTGTAGCTGGACTGCAGAAGAGGAAAATTTAAGCACTTGAAGGTGAAACTGGTGTCTAAAAAAATGATAGCTTGGTTTGTTGTGTGTGCTAGTGCGAGTTACTGCATGCTCCATCGTAGTTTTTCACCTTTTTCAATTGGAAATTGAGTCTTATTTGTGTCTAAATTTTAAGTTTCCATAATAACACAAAGCTGTATGTTTTCCAACGAGGAACACAAATGGGAACAGACGGGTAGAGTGGAGTCAATCACACCATCCTTAAAGATGTGTTTGAAAAGAAAGGGAAAAAAAAAGGCAGATATCTTATTTGAACAAATACTTCAGCACTGACTGTGTGTAAAATCTGCTCAACAGTTTATTTTAGATCGTATTATACTGTTTTACATTGATCTTTTTCATTTTTTTAATGATTATTATTTTTAATACTGAGTTGAAATGGACTGAGACATGATTTTAAAGGCTGGTTTTACAGAATGCAAATTAAAACAGGATTTTGAAGGCCATTACTTCAACATCTTGGCAAAAGAAAAAAAAAAAAAAGAGTTAGCCAAAGTCCAGCTTGGGTTTGACATCAGCTTCAATTTCTATACTTTGCGTTGTCTGGAGTGCATCTGCTGTTGTTTTGTTTTAGTTTTTTTTTTCTCTCTCTCAGTTTACATTACAGTTATAAAAATTACTTTATTCCTCTGGGATTCAAAAAGTGTTTTTGAACTGAAGTGAATTGAAATTTGCATGAGTCTAAAGGGTCATTTTATTAGAATATACTAATTAATTGCTTTTAAACTGCCTTCTGTCATCTGCATACCTTTGCTTATTGTCATTTTGGTATTATTTGTCACTTTGCAAGGAATTGCGAGGAATTTCAGCTTAATGGTAGTGTACAGTTATTACGCAGTAAAAGACAACTGTCAGCTTGTTAGCAGTTTTTGGACGGTGTACACATGAGTGTGCAAAAAATTAAAATACTTATGACAAGGTTGGTGTGCTCAGGCTTGATGTCACTTATAAAAGCATTAAACAAGACTATGTATATTTAAGCGGACACATATATGTTTTTGTTTTGTTTTAAAAGAGAAAAAAGAATAATGTGTTTGAAAGTGCAAAAAGCTTTAATTGCCAGTTTCTTTAAAAACAACAACAACAAAAAACAGTTTAATCAACTGGATAACTCCATAAACTAAAACTGGCTGTTCTGAACAGATGGACTTTTGTATTTGTTTGAGAAGGTCTTATTTTATTATTTTATGAGGCTGCAGCATCAACTTTTAAGGCCTTGATATAATCTCCTTTACCTCTTTTAAATCATTGCTTAAAAAAGAAAAAAGAGGTCCGCAACATGCCCTTGACTGTTAAATTTTTCGTGCTTAATGAATAATTACTTTCCTGGTTCCTCTCCACACTCTCAAAAACCCTGGGCACAACCTGACATAATCCGTTTTTCCACGGTACCACAAATAATTAACCTCCAGATTCAGACAACAAATCCAAAGATTAAAAGCAGTCATTTTCTGAGAACAACCTTGCATTTCTGCCCTGCAGCCCCGGGGTGGCTTTACGCACCTGATCCGAAGCCAGGAATGACGCAAACTGTAGAAACAAGTCAGTGCTGTGTATTAGATCTCATTTGCCATGTTAAAGTGTGTTAACAGGAGGAATTACAACCAAATTAAACCACCAGAGATTCCCAACTCATCTAACCGTCAAGACATTATTATAGACTCCACATAAATGTGTAAGGTATCACGGGAGGGTGCGCTTATTGAATTATGCCAAAATTAACCCATTAGCAGGGAGGAATCAATCAGACTGGAGAGAGAACCATGACTCTGCTCTGTGAGGTGTTTCATTTTGTGACAGACATTTTGAGGGACACTGGATAGTCATTTTTCTTCCACTGTTACATGAGAAATGACTCTAAAAGCAATATAAATTTGTTTTATATGGTGACCTGTGGTAAAAATGCATTCCATGGGTGCAAACAATTTCATCTTCTGGAGATATAGCCTGAACATGGGGGCTTCTGCCACATAAAAAAACCATGTCTCACTCTGTAGGAAAGAAAGGGGGATTTAATTGGTCCGCTGTAAAAGGTCCGTCCATTTTTGCACTTGCGGTTGACATTCTCATTTTATACTTCCTTTGCTGCTAGCAATGTCGAAGCCTGAGAATCTGACTCTGTCAGCACAAGAGCACTAACTACAGATAAGGACCACCATATGGGTCTTGCAGAGGAAGATAATATCTTTAGGTTTCCGTGCTTAAAACTGGATTTTATTGTATAAATTAGCAGTAAGCGAAACTATTGAAATTACTTCAACTCGCCGACCAAAATGGAGTGCATAACTAAACCCAAATGACTCCCCTCCTTTCTGCTGACAGAATGTTAACTGCTAATGGCTCCACAATTGGGCAGTTTACAGCTGGCCAGTTTCTAATGTGATGCTAACAGTGGATGACCTCTGTACTCTGTGAAGGATCCAATTTGCAAATGGAGCATGAGCAATATTTCAGTCAAAGTGGGCTCAAGTAAAATCACACACAAAAAACATCCCAAAAACAGTAAAACAACTGTCACAAGCTCATTACCACACTGGGAAAATAATATCATGCAGTCGGTGAATTCTCCCCAGGTTAATATTTAAAAGGGTGCAAATATTCTAACAGCAAAAATAAACTCTATGAATAATGTATATTCTGAAACATCCACTGTTCCACAATAACAAAATGTAATGTTCCACTGTCAAAGTGCTTAACTGAAGTCATTGCATTTAGTCAGTCGCAGAGTAATGAAATTAATAATTCATATCAAGATAATTCCATACGACTGTGCCTCAACCGTTTGTGTATTTCAGAAACCTGTTAATAGGTTTTAAATAGAACTTGATTTCAAAAGAGGATAATGCTCGAATGATGTGGAAATTGAGGTCCCTGTAGGCTCCAACTTAATGTGAAAATTCAAATAATCAATTTGTGCCTCTGAGATTACTTATGTGCTAGTAATTAAAGCTTGAAAAAAGGCTGTTATAAAAACAAGGCCCACTATAGCTGCAGCCGTGTCTCCGAGACCTACTTTTTGATTACAGGTCTCACTTTTTCCACCTCTGAAAGTATTCACTTTACATCTTCAGGAAAAAAGAAAATAATAATGAGGACAAAGAAAATAAAAAAAGGATGCTGTGCATCTATACAGTTGGCTGGATAAGAGTCACTGGCAACTGGAATTCAGTAAAGGAGTAAAATAGCTGGAAAGATTCCTGTTTGGGGATTTTTTAAGACCTTCTTCAATGATATCATCACATCTTTGGGGATGTTTTTCCTCTTAACATATTAGGCGCTGCTTCTTCGTCATGTGAAGGACCCGTACGGGGGACTGGGTGAATGATGAGTACGGGTGATCAGTGCCCACTCTGTGAAGCACCAACAGCATACCAAAATGAAAGGGAGAAATTTTGCTAAATCTCCTACCAAGAATTGACCCCCAAACAGAACACATTTGAAGCCTCGAGCAAATGTCCATGTAACAAAGACACAAAAAACAGCCCATGTCCACTTTAAAGCTTCTGTTAATGTCACGTCTTTTCATTTTTTGTCATATGGTCCTCTTTGAATCGGGAAATGCATGGAGGTCTGAGTTACTTTCCAAAATGAGTGAAAAACAGTTGTATCTGCATGGAATGAATATCCACAGTGACATATCAGTGAAACATAATTAGCCATCCAGTCTGGTACTTAGGAAAGGTCAAACGGTGCTAAAATGTGTCCAAATAGGACAGTTAGCAGTTCAGGCTGAACATACCTGTGTTATAACATCTATAAAAATTGTCAGGTTCACTTTATCATCTGTTTTTGCACAATTATTTATGAAATATGACTTTAGTAATCCCTAGATGAGTTGAATCACTTTCCTTTGATTCAAATGCAGTTTTCATTCAAAGTAAGTGTCCCTTTTTTAGACAGATATAAAAAGTTTATTTTTCTGCTGGTCAGTTTACTTTGACACAGCAACACGCATCTCAATTCTGTTATCACCTTGATTTGTTGAAGAAAACAGGTAAGAGCCTGGAAAAGTACACATAAATATGCTTTGGTTGACAACAAGGCCTTTCAAGAAATAAATAAGTAAAAATCTGAAACCCATACAAACAGTTCTTTAATAATCCTGAAAGAAGAATGTCTGATATCACACGTGGAAAATATGTCTTATCTAGATCAAATTGTTTGTCTGCATGAATACTGATATTGCTAAGACATCTATAATTGAAGTTAAAATCTTTCCAACACATTTTAAAAACCTTGGACGACAGTGAACCACCTCCTTCAAAGAAGAAATGAAGATTGGAAAAAAAAGTCTTGAATAATTATGATCAGACTTATTGTATTGGGGCTGCAGCTGTGTAGCTCTGTATGAGTGAATCAGTATTTTAGGTTACTAAGAAGTATAAAGATCAATTTGGAGAAATGAAAAAGAGAACATGATCTGTTGAGTCCATATTTACTCTAATCTGGAGTAAGAAGAGTGGTGCCTGAGGCAAAGCACCCATCATTCCTGGTGCCTACCATACGAGCTTGTGGTGGCAGTAATATGATCTGGGTCGGGTCAATCTGCTAGGTTCGGTTACACTTTTTTTGCCCAGAAAATGAGGTCAGCTGACTACGTGAATGTACTGAATGAATAGCTTTTCTTTTCCACGAGTAGATTTCTTCTTCTTCTTTTTTTTTTTCCCCCTTTTTTCTTCCCTGATGTATACCAAGATGACAGTGCCAGGATTCATCAGGCTCAAAATGTGACATGGTGGATCAGGGAGCATGAGCAAACTGTACAGAGCAGCCTGATTCTCCCATCTTCAGTACAAGACCTTGGTTAATAATTAACAACTCTGGATGGAAGTAAATGGTATGACAATGCAAAGACTTGTAGAAAGAAAGCCACAGGTACTGGAATTCAAGGTAAGGTTCTTCAGGGCAATATTATGGTGCAAGACTTGTCTATATTTCTTACTATTTAACAGTAATCTGTAATTTTATACAATCAGTTACTCACTTATCATTAAGCATGATTTCTTTTTCAATTTTTTTTTATTTTTTTTATTTTTTATTTGAGACTCGGTAGATATTTAATCAAAATGTATAAAATTAAAATATTAAAGTTCCAATCTAATTCCAATGGTTAGCACTGTTGGCCCATTCCCAGAATATTCCCATTTAGGAACCTGGTTGGGCTCTGAAATTTGAAAGAACCAGAATCATAAATGCTTTATTGCCACATTCATTAAAGAACATTTTAGAGTAATGTGAATTTTTCATGGTTTCAGGTGCAGAATAAATAAATAAATTAAATTAAATAAAAACCAGAATGCGTAAAAGCTAAAAGATAAAAAAAAAAAAATCAGTTCAATTCAATTCAAAATTCTTTACTAACCCCAGAAGGTAAGTTGAGTTATTGCAGTAGTCATCATGGAAATGGCTAAATAAATAAGTTCTGGGTTGGAGGGGAGTGGGTTGTCAACTGGGGGAGTTGGGCCACTGACTGAAGCTTGAAAAGAAATTGTTCAGGTCTTGACAGAATGGAGCTTTTTACTAAAGGGCAGGGACTGAAACAGCCTTTATCCAGGATGAAGGGGGTTGGCTGTGATCCACATCTAGTTTTTTTTTTTTTTGTTTGTCCCTCAGAGTAATGCATCTTCCTCTCACAGTCCAAAATCATACATGCTAGACAACTGGGACTTCAAAACAAGTGTTGGTTTGTTGCCTTTACGTTGGCAGCAACTGGGACAGGCTTCAGCCCTGGACAGGCAAGTATTCGAAAAAATGATTCACAAAATGTAAAGACGGCATCAATTCTCCAAGAACTGCTGAGCTACCAAGCTATCTTTGTAACACACATGGGTAGATGAAAGCGAAGCTCACAGTTGATGCGTGTATTGATGCAAGCAGTATGTGTGGTGATATGAAGGTTAGGACCTTATTTCCATTGTTTCATCACTTTAGATCCTGTAAAATCATCTCAAAGCCTGTGGAGAAAGTCACTACAAGAATAAAGGATCTCCGTGAAGTATGATGGGACTTATTTATGGTAAAGAAAACAGTGTGTCGCTGATCAATATTGAACTGTTACTAAAACATTAACATCTGACAGATGAAAGAGAACATCTCATGTGAGTTTTGTTATTCTTCTCTGTTTGTTTGTTTTTTTAACTGGACAAGGACACAAAAAAGAAAAAAAAAAACTAGAGAAACATGAAGGACTTGTCAGAGATGATTTTGGTGGATCCTTCTGCTGAGATTTTCTGATACAACAGAAGACTCATTTGATTATAACGTCATTACTGATGCCAACACTTCTGTGGGTAATTATAAATGGTACACATTTCATGTGCTCTAAGCAGATGGATGCTTTTTTGTGTTTGTTGTCTTTCAAAGTTTCTGCATAGAACAAATCATGGGTTTTTGAAGCAACTAAATGCAACAGTACAAGAGACAAGGCCCCTGAAATCAATTGTACTGTGATGAAAACAGTTCCCGTGACTGGTTAATCAGTTTTTGTTTGTGCTGTGTTCATTGAGGTGACCCACCCACACGGACTTCCAAAGCAATCGAAGCTCCACTGCAGTTGAGTCAGAAAAAGGAAACTTCTTTATCTGCCACAAAAATATTATGAAGGCATCCTTTTTATCTTTTTGCTTTGACACAGATATTCAAATAATTAATTGGGAAATTACTTTTCCAAAGGATTTTTATTGTTCACTAGCCTTTCAGGACTGAAAGGCTGAAAGGCTAATAAACATAAATGTCATGAAAATAAAGTTGACCCTGAGTAAGTGAGTCAGTTAAACAAAAAGTGCAACAGCCTGCTAGACTTTTTAAGTCACTGTCCAGTAAAAGGTTTAGTCGCAGGTTTTCTAGAGTGAGAACTACTCGTACATATCTATGCAAAAATGTAAGGGTAGGGTAAGACATTTCTAAATTATGTCACATCTGTTTCATTTGAAACAAAAGCAAAAAAGAAAAAAAAAACAAAAAACTAAAAACTGTGCACCCAGAGAAAACATGAACACTCCAACGCCTCTTCCCTTTCAGTTATCAGAGGATCCCTATTTAAGTTGGGCAGGATTAGTTGATGCTGATTTATGATGCTTTGATCAAATCTGTCCAAACATCCATATTTCAAATGTCGCTCCTGAAATGACATCAAATGCATCAGGTAAGTGCTACCAGAACTGGAAAGAAGGTTCACGGCGCTGACCTGGGACCCGTGGATGGAGGCCAGTCACAGTCACCTGTGTGGGCAACTAAGCCGATACACCAAGTCAAGAACATTCTAATTCCTACATAGCCTTTTTAAAAAGGCTGTATATATGTTTATTCCTGCTGCAATGTATGACATTTTAACATTGGGCTTAAAGGGAGATTGACTCCCCTTTGAAGCCACCACCCAAGAGTCAGCCAAGAAACTAAATATGTTCATTTGGTTTAATAATTATTTGTCAGAAAGAACTCAATGTGTGCAAGCAGACAGTTTTACTTGTATTTCTAAAGGGGTCCCACAGGGGTCAATCCTTGGGCCTCTTCTCTTTATTATTTATATAAACAATCTTCGTAATACAATCAAAAGTGTAAACTATCATTACTATGCTGATAATGCTGTTCCATATTGTTCTGGTTCTACATTAGATCAAGAAATCGCTAACCTACAGTCTGCATTTAATATTTTTGAACATAACTTGGCCACTTAAGAATTGGGATTAAGTTAGAAGAAAACTAAACTGACCTTTTTTTTCCAACTAAACCATCTAGAAATAAAATTCCAACTGCTCATACTCTTACAGGTACAGATATTGAAGTTGTGTCACATTATGAAAACGTACTTGGGTATAACCATTGATGAGTCACTTTTACTTAGCACATTCAAAATTTGGTTACAAAAAAGAAGTTAGAATTCAATCTGGTTTGTCATTTGAAGCAGCAACAACAACAACATGGTGACATCTTATGTATGCATTCTACTTCTCAGTGTCTTCATGCTTTGGACTCTGTTTCATGGAGCACTGAGATTCATTACAAATTCAAAGTCTTTTACCCTTTTACTTATGATGTTGGATTCATTGGCATCTTTTTATTTAAAAGGCATTACTAAGACTGCTTCCTTCTTATTTGATTCCCCTTATTTCTCAGAAGTCTACGGGGCCCTATCACCTGTTCTCACAGGACTAATAGATAGATATAATAGATATAATGTTTATTGACTGATCCCAGAGTCCACACTGACTTTGGTTTAGAAAAAAAGAAAAAAAATCTTTTCATTTTGCAGCATCATCAGCTTGGAATCTGCTTCAGGATAAACTTCATTTGAAAGACCTGGTCTCATTTTATTCCTTCAAGGGTTTTATAAGTGATTTAGCAGAAACAAAGTCCATATGCCATTGTTTAAATTGACTTAAGGAGAGTGTTTTTTGTAATGATGTTATTGATATTCTACTGTGTTTTTTGAACTAACTGTACTGTTGTCAGGACACTCTTGTAAAAGATATCTTTGAGCTCAAGGAGTTGTATCCTGGTTAAATAAAGGTTGAAGAAGAAGAAGAAGATTTAGTTTTTAGTTTTTTTTTTTTTCTTTTCATTTCTTTATTTCCATGAACACATCTACTCACAGGATGGGCAGGTATTAGACGGTGAGGATATGCAATGAACGTAGAAAACTGTTCTTGGTTAATAACCCTGTAGTCTCACTTAGCCCACCTTTAAATATGCCTTGAAAGTGGGAGAACATGTAAGAAAAGCAAAATAGGTGAATAGCAGTGAACTGATTATTGAAAGGACCCCCCCCATGTATGTATGTACATGTA
>JBAMYA010000012.1:6894859-6911867 GCA_037176975.1 Arrhamphus sclerolepis
GGAGTCGGGTGTTTCATCCGTGATTGGTGGAGCTCGTTTATGGAGTTTGATTTTGTTTTTTAGTTCATTTCGCAGCTTGATTCTGAAAGTAGCTTTTCTTTGCGATCGAGCGATGCCACATCAGCGGAACGCTCTAAAATGAGAGAAAAAAACCCCAAAACATCTGAACTACTATTACAGTAGATCTATTTCATCTGTCTGGGTCCTCCTGATAAATGAGTGTCCCTGGTGTCCTTGTGTCACCCCCTTGTAGCTGATGGTGCTGAACTGGATGCATGAAGCTGTTTTCCCCATGAACAAACTCTTGGTTAAGAAAGGATGAGGGGTTATTGATCATTTGTTCCTTTTTAAGGCTAATTATCCACTCCACTGCCAGTTGCTGTTATCGATGTCCTGCTCTTCATCTCCACTCTTCACAAAGAAAAAAAAATAAATAAATGTTGATGGTCATCTGCTCAACGGGGAAGTAGAAAGCACTTTGGCTACATGTGCATTTCCTCCATTAACAGCAAAATCCAAAACTCTTAATATTAAATACAAACTAATCTGCTGAGTAACGAGAAGCCAGTTTGCAGTTATCAAGAGTGTCTTAAATTAGAGGTATCTGAAATTAATAAAAAGAGAACCTGAGGCTGTCATATCCATCATGATGTGAACTTTCTGCTAATTCTCATATATGTAGGTACATTTCTATATATATGTATATGTATGTATATATATATATATATATATATATGTATGTATGTATATACATAGACTTGATGCTTGTGCTAGTAATAGACAGTTGACTTAATAGATAGTTGACTTAACGCATAATCACAGAGGAAAAACATTGATTCAGAAATGTCAAAAGTCCTCACAGCTCTGAAATCGTGGGCAAAATGTCCTTGACACAACCTTGCCATGAACTGGCCAAGGCTCCCACGACAAACAGCTGTATTATTCAGAAAATAAAGGGGTGCTGTGAATTTCAAAGTAACCCTGGCATGAGAAAGACCCTATTTATTGAAACGGTCCAGGTGTGATAATGAAGGAGCATTCACCTATTCCAATGGTTTGATAAAGCATCAGCAGAGCTCGCCAGCCGCACTAATGGATTAGAATTTAATATAGGGCCAGTTTTTATTAAAACAAGTGTCCCTCAGGAAAATCCTTGGCAGACGAGTTGTTGTGGTAAACAACAAACCCAAAGACTGACGAGCTTCCTCTTATGTCACATCTCTTTCTGCCCGCTGCTCCCCACTCCCTTCCACCCACCCATCACCATGCTAGGGTGGTGATTGATTCGCTTTCTCTTGTGAGCGATGATAAGCTGCAAACTCATTAAAACGGCCGCCGCCACATCCTGTTGCATGAGATCCAAATCATATATCCTCCATCCTCTTTATGTGGAACTTCCTGAATTATTGAGGCGCTTTATTTAAGTGAACTGCTGGCCTCACAAAGGCCGATCAAAGTGGTGGATTATAGCTCTCATTCAAAAAGGATTTGGGCTGTTTAGTTACTTTTTTTGTCCTCTGAAAAACATATGGCATAAATTTGACACACCCCATCTTGAGACTGAGGAAGACACAGGAAAAAAAGAAAAGAGACATCAGTGAGGCACTTATCTACTTGTTGCATTTTAACTGCTGATAGAAGTGCTTGTTTAATTTGTGGTATTTTGACAATGGCAGGTAATATACTTTGAATTTGATCAAATAATTCAATTCTATTCAATTTTATTCATATAGCATCTATTGACAAGAAATCTGTCTTTATGCACTAACGAGAAACCCGGAGCATGACCCCCCCAGGACATGGCAAAGCATAGAAAAAACAACTTGAACAGGACCTGGCTCATTTATGGGGGGGGGCCCTCCTGCCGATAGCTAGCTGGGTTTAAGAAGACATTAGGAGGGAGACAGGACAGAAGGGATGAAGGACAGAGAGGAGAGGTACAAAGATATAGAACATGTGGGACAAAAATATACAAATATGTGATGGTCGGCGGGTGAGACTGCAGGTCGGCCATGCTAGCGGGCATCCCACAGTAGCATCCACAGGTCCACAGGTGCGGGTAAACGCCAGGATGGTTAGAAGATAGAAGGTTTGGGAGGCGAGGGAGAGCACTGCGTCACAAGAGACTACCAAAGATAGATCTTGGTTCTATTAAATGATTCAGGGCGATCTGAGACTGAGATAAGACAATAAGAGGCTATCAATTTTGTGGAGGCAATAATTCCTTTATTTACAATAAGGGATGTGCATTTCTGAGTATTATCTCACCAACATTTAAATAATTTCATTACTAAGAAGCAAAATTTACACCCCCAGTCATGAACAAGACCCCAAGATTACCCATTCTTTTCTGACTGAGGACCATGGTTTCAGACTTGCGGGTGCTGCTTCTTACCCTAACTGCTTCTCCATTGCAAACTGCCCCAGAGTCTGCCGGAGGTCTCCGCTCAAAGAAGCCAACTGGACTGCATCGTCCGATACTAGAAAACATGCAAACCTGAGTTGACTGAAGTCGAATCTCAAGGAATCCCGTTCAAAACCATTATGAACATTAATTGCCATGCAAACAGAGTCAAGCTGAAAAGCAAAGCTCTCAATTTATCAGTCTAATCCTCGTGTAGTCATGTGACTAAAGGGATGAGGTTGCTGATACAAGAGCTTGCAATGAGGTTTCACAGAATTGTTGCCGGGATGATCCTATAGACTCCCACATACACGTTGGAGTTGTTAACTGTCTCTAAACTGGACTGTGGTGCATGGTGTAACTTTGGGTGCACCAGAAATTGAGAAAAGTTCAACTTTTCAGGACAGCATTCGGCAACAGCCTGTCAAATTGTGGCCATACGGCCGAGGCATTAGTCAGTCAAACCCTACATGGGGGTGGGCCAGTCGTTGGCAAAAGAAGGGGAAAAATTGATTATTGCCATGTGCAACTGGCCCATTTTACGTAACCAGACTTTATTCACATATTATGACAAGAATGTTTTGTAGGTGGAGCTGGTGTGCATTGACTTTGTGTGGTTGAGGTTGCCATGCCACGGCTCTGGGCATCATTGGGACATGCACCTCCACCTCAATAAGGTGACAATTCTAGAGCAGAGACGAGGTGGTTTGGAAATCTGGTTAGAATACCTCCTGTTTATATCCTAGAGAGGTGTTTTAGGCATGCCTAACCCAGATAAATGGAATTTGATAGAAGGATGGAATAAATATTTGCAACAGTTAATGAGTACATATTTGAAGTCATTATTTATAATTATGTTCACATGGCTCTATGTGGCCCTGAAATGGACTTACAAACTGTCCCTGGTGTACCTCACCTCTAGACCAGTCACAGCTGGCACAGGCTTCTGAATAAACCCTGAACAGGAATAGGATAAGGTGGGTATGGAAAATGAATGAACGAATAAATTCAATTCAAAATGGGTCGTAATTTCCTCAAAGGTCCAAAGACAGGCGTGTAGCTTTCAGTTAAAGAATTTGATGATATACCCAGATGTCTTTCTTGCATCGCAGAAATTAATTTTCATGGCCATAACCTCAACAGACCGGTTCTGTACAAGAATATTGACTTGAAACCAAGTTTGTCAAGGAAGAATTTTACTTCTTCAGTGAGTAGAAAACAGCAGCACCAATTACACGTCACGATCCACGGATTTCCACATTCCTGGCTCAAGAAGGTTCACAGAGCAAGTCAATAGTATTTTGTTAATGTTGTTGGCTCTTGCATTTTATGCAGAAAGCCCAGCGCAAGGAAATGTCTGCGGATCATGGATGACTTTCACTGGAGCGGACAAAGCCAGCCAAACCTTCTGAGTTCACAGCAGTGGATTTGTTTGCACCATATGAAGCGACGGATGAAGTCAGACAAATCATAAATCCCACATAATGGGGATTATCTTCTTCTGCATGGCATCACTGTGCATCTCTGTTTCTTTTTAAGGTTATACACCTAAACATCTCTTCTGCAATGTGGATTACCATTATTGGAAACAACACTGATAGAAGACAGGGAAAATTGAAAACACTGAAAAAAGAAGGTTGACACATGTACTGTAATCTGTAAAAGCAAAGTTTTCAATTTTGGGCAGGAGCAAAACAAACTTTGACATGACTTTACAGTGCTGAGTTATTGATCCTTTCAGTAGCTGATGATATTCAGTTTAATTCAAAATTCTTTATTAATACCTGAAGGGAAATTCAATATACACTATAATATACACTTTAAAAAAACAAAAAGAAACCATGGCCTTGGTTGAACTTTACTAGTTGGTTTGTGAACTGACAGAAATCCTCAGGAACCAGGAAGAGCAGTGTCAGGTCATAATATTGTTGTAGAAATACAGTGGTGTCTTCTCAGCCTATGAGAAAGATTTAGGTTGCACTAACCTCATTTCTCATGATTTCTCATCCCATTACCAGATGATGTGCCCGTGCAACAGCGATACTGGGGTATCCCCACCCCCACTGGTCTCTGCCTCCTCAGTCCTGAACTTGCGTCCTTTTCAGATTCCTGTTTCATTGTAATTTCCTTTCAGGTTTTCATATTGTGCAAGTACCCGGTGGCGTTGTTAGCCCTTAACGTATCCCCTATGTCCTTAATTACCACACTTTGCCACATTTGGAAGCATATCTATCATATATGAGCTGAAGTAGTATAGTTTCCAACAGTAAGAATACAGTATTTGTGTTATAATGATCATAATTCATACAGAGAATGAAGCACAACATGACGTGCCTGCCGATCTGGCCATTATGTGGAAAGGATGCTGGCGCTGTATGTTCACTGCTTCCCCGCCCCTTTTTGCTGCTCTGTATGCTGACATTTATTTTTATTGAATGGAGGATTATTTTACATAAAGTATGGCTCATGAAGTACTTACCACTTGTTGCTGTTTTCAACACCGTCAAGCAATACACTTTCCCGGGCACCAAGTGGTAGATATCCCCAGTCTTGGCCTTGACAGACTGCTGCACTAGTTTATCTACACTGCTTGCTTCATCATTTGTCTCCTGGTGTGTCATAAACTTCAGCTGGATTGTTCCTGAAATCATCACTTACTGATCATAACCTAATCGTCAGTCTCCTACTAACATGAGACTGTTGCTGGCATTAGCGCTGGGTGCTGCTCAGCCTCCGCTGAGCTGTCCTGACTTCCGTGATTGCTGCATGGCTTCGGTCGTCGGGCAAGTGCTGAGCACACGTACTACCCTTTCAGCAGGCTGTGGACCATCCTGCTCTGCGTTGTCATGACCCAACGCTGTGCATCTGGACTGTGGCTAACAACAGCTGCTCTCTAGCTGACAGTCCAGACGGTAGCATGATCCCCTATTCATCACTGCAGCTCCAGGAATACATCAGCGATGTTCCAGTGGGATTGTCCACCATGGCACAGCTGGCACTTCTGCACTGACCCCCTTAAATCAACAGAGGATCTCGATGTTTGTTTTCTCCAAACACAGTGAGAACTTCATTCCTTCCCTCTGGCCTGCAGGGTGTCCTGTCACACAGCTGACTCATCACCACATAAGTCATCAGCACGTCGCCATTACTGGGACCGATATCCCCGGCCTTTCATATTCCTGGTGAATGAGAAAACCTGGAGTGGATCACCAACTCCTCTGTCCATTCAACAAATGTCACCATACACATGTGGAGTTAGAACAGTCTCAATATTCACAAATGTGCATGTCGATTCACAAATGCACAGGACAAGATTCACACGTGTATTTCTGATGCGCATAAATGTAACTTGATTTACAAATGGCTTCTGGTCTGTGGACTTCGCTGCATTTGTGTGTGAATTTTGAGACTCCTTCCATGCCTCAACTCACAAATGATCTGCAACCAATCAGAGAGCTTCCTTGATTCAGCCATTCATAAGAATGCACTCCAATTGGGTAAAGATTTATTCACAAGCCACTCACATTAAACCATTCAAACAGCGCTATCCCAGATAGCATACATGCATGTACATGACCAGCGTTTTCCTTATGTTGGGTAAAGAGTCCGATGGTTGTGCTCTACTGCCAGTTCTTCTCTCCATGTCCTTGATAGATGAGTAGATGTGGCAGTAGCAGCTGGGCTGTCCTTCCCTGGATCTGTCTTCAGGTGTCCAGGTTGTCAGGGTGCAACAGGCGGCAACTCTATCTGTAAAACATCAGAGGGTCACTCTATTGCAGCCAGACACGTTCTGTTGCGCTACAGTAGGAGCAGGAAGAGCTGTCGCCTCCAGAGAAAATGTGAGAGCGCGAGATAAAGGGGGACAGTTGTAGTTGTACTTACTGTCTGGCCTGAGTTGCTGTGTTTGTGGTTGAAAGGCAATGAAGGTGTGCTTGCATCACCTCACCCATAGCTGTAATGAGCAAAGCCCACTGGGGTTATGAGTCGTTCAGAGGTTTCTCTGTTTGGACACCATGTACTCAGGCTTTGACTGAGCACATGGAGTATTAACTTATCAGTATATCAACAACTGTGTGAGTCACAAATGGAAACAAATATTAAAGAAATTTTATAAGGCAGTGTAAAAAAAAAAAAAAAACTCTTTTGCTGAATATACAAAATATAGTAATGTGTCAATTTTATACCTGTGTGGTTCTGTGTGATGGACAAGCATGTGTTACATTTGAGATTTTGAAGCTGATTGTGTGTCTTGGAATCTGCTTTTTAAAGAGCAAATTCAGCTTTCACATTGGAGAGCCTTAGACATGCAGCAGGAGCAGTGGAATCAGACAGACACAATTTTCCAATCCATTGAATCCCACACATCAGTGTTCTTTGTTAAGCTTCAACAACATCATATTTTCTGGGATGCAGGTGGTGACTGAGGAAGCCTATAAACCACTGGTGTAAGGCCTAGGAGGAACAGGTTTAATAGTTCTGGTAAGTTCATCAAAACTTGATGAACTGGTCTGTTCATCATGTTTTGGCTCCACACCTCCAGCATTTTCATTTCAATTTTCAGTAATTTGTGTTCAAATTTTATCCCTCTAGAGCCAAATAGGCTTTGAAGAACTTTTCATTCACATGGGAATCTGGTAAAGCTACAATTTTATTATCATTCAACTATTTTTAATTACTTAGATACAATTAAAAGACAAGAATCTGGAAGAACAGCTTAAAAAAAAGAAAGAAACATTTTAACACTGAAACCCCAGAATTGAAACATGGCAATTAATTTTGTCAAAAAAAGGAAAGCATATCACATTTATAATGCAAAATATAACCAAGTCACATTTATTCACCCTCAACTCAGTGCTCATTGCCATTACCACCTGGCATCAAACTACACAAGTGCAATCCCAGAAAGCAAGTTATTTAAATGATTTTCATTCTATATGACAGCGGTGTCAAAGGGCTCCCCCTTCCCCAGGCAACGTTCCTCTGAGGGCACATATGGGCATGGTATGTCACCTCTTTTATGCAATGCACCATTACACCTTAAAACTCTGTTGAGGAAAATGGCCACAGGCTAAATAGATTGAGGCAATTTGAGCCTTACTTCTCCACTTAAACCAAGTGAAGCGTGGTCATCAACATGGCATGACAGCTCAAAAAAATCTAAGATACAGAAACAGATACCAGGAATGTGCAATGGCACAATGGAACCTGAACTGTAAAGTGTGCCTGAGAAATGCACGCCACTTTCTATTTGCTGAGAATGAAATAAAAGAAAGAAAAAAATCCCTGTGACATGTGTCAAGTTTTCTCTATAGATGCTGTTAGTAAGCTTTCAGAGTTGTATAAAGGTTATAAGGTTTTGCACACTTTATCTTCCAAATGTATCTTCTCCATTTGCTGTGCATTATCCCCAAATATTGCCTCCCATAAAGCTTTGGCCCAAATTCACTGGAGACAATGGACACATTCACTCATTTTCACCCACTTTTATATTTCTTCGCTAATGTGTCCAGCATAGATAGCCAGCCGTTGCCAGCTTATCACATATCTTCTTAGAAGCATTGATTTTAATGGACTCCATTGTCAGAGGCAATCCTGTAACAGTTGGCTGATTAATTTCATGCAAATCCTTCAGGAGTTCAAGACATCTGAATTAATGGCACTGATGTACTTTACTGGGCAGCACTCAACAATGGCCAGTCACATACACAGATGTACTCAAGCAAGCTGAACGGTGTTCAAAACAAGTGGTAGATTTAGAACAGGGAGTCAGTAAGGAAGAAAAAAAAAAGAGCATTGTGACCCTGTTAGTATTTGCCTCATATATGCTACTCAAAGTCTAAGAGCAACACAACATTTTGGAATTGTAGGAGCAAAGCACAAACAATTAGAATGTTGAGTGGCTTACCTTTCAAGTTTAGGAGGTACTTTGTGTCAGTTGTTGTGTCTAAAATGGATTTTTCTGCAGCACAGGTTTATTCTAAGTCGTTCGAATATGACAATATCCCAAAATATCCCAAATATACATGTCCTTTGGAGCCGATGTGCTGACACAACATGCTTGGCAGTATTACACGTTGAAAGCATGTGCAGTGATCATCATCACCAAGTGTTATCTTCATTATGTTATGGAGGGAAGTAGATTGTGTTCTTTTCCATTTCCTTGTATTCTCTTTTTTTTCCTTACTGTCACCTGCCATTTTGTTCGTTTTTAGCCTGACAAATACAACTCCAGTTCCAAACTGCTGGGACCCTGTACAATGCATCAGAAGCTGAAAGTGAGTCATTTTGCCATTTGATGAAAAATATTACATGTTGTCAATTTTGAATTTGATGGGAAAAATAAGTCTGAAAAAAGGTGCGACGTGGACAACAAAGGCTGGTGTTGTATTGAAAAGAAAACTTTTGCAAACTTTGAATATCTCTTCTTCTAAACTACATAAAATCATCAGAAGATTCTGAGAATCAGGAGAAATCTTTGTGTGCAAGGGACAAGGCCAAACATGAATACCTTTTGGCAAATGTTCATGACAGAGCCGCAAAATGTGATGTTTTTTTTTTCTTTTTTGTGTCAGCATATATGCTGTGGATTCGTGCCAAGATTGACAAAAAAACACCTTTACTTTTATATACAATTTGATCTTGCAGCGATTTCCTTGTGCGTAGGTGAGAGTGTGGGTGAATGTGTCCTTCAGCCCTCTTGACAGTCTAATCTAACAAACTTTTTTTGAACATGATTCTGTCAAAATGGTCCAACAGTAACTTAAAGCAGTGATAATAATTAAGCCACTTTGCAGCAACTAGTGACAACTACCACTACTTCAGGCTGAATCCCAGTTGGTGCTGGTGTGCCGGGTCAGTGTCATGCAGCAGACCCCCATAAGTGCTCCAGATTCCCTCTCCAGCTCATCAGGACCACCCAGTTCAGCAGGCCCCCCTCCCAGACACAGATAGCAAAGGCGACTGGCCACCACTCCCCAAACCTGATGTGATGCAAAGTATTATCATCAACTTGACCCCATCAATGTCTTGTAGGTAAAATAAAATTTGACTGCACCATTTTCCAAACACAGAAGACAGAAAAAAGCTACTTCCATCCTTTAATGGTTTTGCCTGGTTAGCCATCCCCATTCACTGGTTACCTAATATATACCACAATCGTGGTGGTGGTCTTCATGCAGTGACTTATAACGGAGCATCCAAGAGCTGCTATTCAGTAGCAAAACTGTCAACAGTGATTCACCAGAGTGCCTGCTCCACTGAACATCATCAACATCTCTTTTCAATGTCTCTGGTTGCTGTTATGTCCATCTCACATGCTTTGTTTGTCTGATTGGCAGGTTATTCTGAATATGTTGGTGCTGTCTGCTGGAAATAAAATAAATGAAACCAAAACATTAATTCTCTGTATTGAAGAGTAAAAGAATCAGGATGGCTGGCGAGGTGGTTGAATGAAATGATAAAAAAGGTCTTACAATTTCATTTATTTTCTATACTTGCTTTATTTATTTTCAGGATCACATGGGACTGAAATTTATCTGAGCTGGGATTTGGCAAGTGGTGCGGTACACCCTGGACAAACTGGCTCTCCGTCATGGCACCATTAGGCTGATTTTAAAGACTGAGTGCTTCACACAGTTGCAGACTGCTTTACATCTGTTCATTTTTACACTGACTGGACAATAGCTTAAAGATCTACCACAAATAGTCAATCCACATTGGTCTTGATGCGTCTTGCAGGTTTTATGTGGCACTCTAAAAAAGACAAGATGAAGGTAAACAGCAGAGGAATGCCTACTGCTACAGTATGTGCATGAACACGCTCCACTAGCAATTACTTACAGGATAACAAATTGATGAACGTGTGACCTTTACCCCTTACATATACCTCCTCTCTCCCTCCCTTATTGTCTGCGGATCAGTGCGTACATGGGTTTGCAGTTCCAGATCATCTCATAAGTGCTGAGCTGTAAAAGCGAAAGGGTTGGGTGGTATAATCTCGCTCTGGTGGCCAGTGAACATTCACCTAGGTTAATACGGTCATAGGTGTGCATATGGCTTGACGCCCATACAGCGCTGCACTCAAATGAAGCACGACTCCGTCGGGAAATATAGGAGCCAATGTAAAGAAGAGGTTTTAGTACAGCAGCAAAAGAGGGTTATTGTTTGTCCTAATTGACTTTCAGATCACTGAAGATAAGAAAAGGAAAAGAACAGCACAGAATATTGTCATTGCTTTGAAAGAGATTGTGTCCAAGTTTCTAAAAAGTGTGCTACTAAAACAGAAGAGCACACTTTGCTTTATCTTTTCAGTGAGATCTGTTTTTCCTCATAAAAATATCAAAATTTTAAGGTTTGCCACTTTGAAGTGGATGAATTAAAACTTTATTGTTATTGAGTAGTAATTATAGGTCTCGACTTCATGGGTTTTTTATTCCCCAATACGTCACATTACGTTACATAACACCCGCCTCAGCACTCGCTTTTGTTCTGGATAAATTAGATGTTCCTTTTTTATGGGTTTCATCACTGTAAATACCATGTTTATTAAGGGTGAAAAGACTCCAAGCTTTTAGGAGCAACTGAGTAACAGGTTTCTGTCCAAGCAAGCCGGCATCCTTGCCATTTTGTGCAGGTGAAGCGATATCATATCTGTGTTGACAAATGTGTGTGGATCCTATTTCAAATGGGAGGATAATGTACCGAGGGATGTAATGGAGCTTCAGATGTGATGCAGAAGCTAGAATCATGTGAGATTCACAGCAGATAGTGGTTGAATCTGTGCAGCCTGCCAGGACACCTGTGTTGGAGCCTAAAGGAGCAATGCTGAGGAGCGGTGAAAACACCCACCAAGCTCAAGCAAGATGAGAACTGCTCCAGGTCTTTGTTTAAACAAGAAAAAATAAGAGTTTGTCATGCCATCCTTGTCTTAACCTCTCTTCACCACTCAAATTACTCTGGTCTGTTAAATGTAGCGTCACTCTCTTATACAGTACAGTGTGTGATTTGACTAATAGCCCATCAGCTAATATGTGGCCATTCAGTCTTGTTTAGTGTTCTGTTAAATGGTCTTGTTTTAAATATGACTTCATTTTGTTAAACTGCTTACACAACGGCAAGTCAGCTAATCATTTTTTTTTCTATTTTCTTTTTCTTCTGGTTGCACAGCATAGCTGAACCTAGTTGTGACAGACTAAATCAAACTCAGTTCATCATTCATCATTTCATCTGCTGCTTTTCTCATGCCTCCATCACAGGGTAATTATAGACATTATGGGAAAAATAAAAATCACAAACTTTTCCACACTGCTCCAAAATCTAGTCCTTATTTTCCCTTGCAAGCTTAAGCTTTTATTTCTTTCTTAGTTTCATTCTCTTTTTTGTCCCCTTAGCATCAGTGATAAATGATCATCCTGAAGCTAGATAGCTGAGTTGTTGTTTGTGTAAATCTGGAAATGCTCTAACTTTCACTATTCAGCATTACTGTGACTTCTGGAGTTGTGTTCTTCTTTTTAATTAAACTTTACAAAAACATAAATGTGATCTCTTTTCATGAACAGCCCACATTTCTTTATCAACGGTAATACTTCACGACTCTCGTTGCAGGTTTTAAGGTTTAAAGAATGGATGGTTTTTAATCCAGCTGTAGTTGTTTCAACAATCTTCTTCATTGCTCCATGCTTGTATGTCACTGTCAGTTGGTTTCTAATATGCACCAAAATCAGTGTGAGAATACAATAATTTCATGTTGCTTGCTGCAGCTTCTATTTTGCAGATGTCAAACCTGAATGCATTGCAATTTGCCAATCATAGAGGTAATATGAATCGATTCACGGTGAGCCAAAAATGGCTTTATAGAAAATGAGAAATACTCAGTCAATTGTTTCTGTATCAGCATAAAACGTTTGCAGCTGATGAGTGACGGTAAGTTTATTAGTTCAACTTGGATTTGAATTTATTTTAATCTTATTTCTCTCCTAAAATATAGTAGATTAATGCAACACCATGGATCACCTTAAAGGTTTTGAGCTCCTCTATCTCATATGATTTTTACTAAATGGGGATTCCCGCATTCCCTCAATAGTAGCCCCTAACGTCTACCTTCCTTTCCTCAGCTGCCATCTCCACGGACGAAGATACAACTGAGCAGCATACTTCACCTCGGCACAAGACGCATTTAATTGAAAGAATTTAGAGCTAATTAAAAGCAGGGACAGCCAATTAGCAGGAAAAGACAAAGCCAATCGCATTAGAGAAATCTGTTTTGGATGCAGAACTTGTGTAGAGAAAATTGATTTAGCCCTTTTTATGCCTCAACATGTACACATTACATGTGACAGAGGATGTTTACTGTTGTTGTTGTACTGATGTTTACAAGACACCAAACTTGTTTTGCAAGATATTTTTACCTCTGCCAAGGAGGTTATGTTTTGGCTGGCATTGATTTGTCTGTTTGTTTTTTTGCAACATAACTCAAAAAGTTATGGATGGATTTTCATAAAAACTTCAGGATATGTCCAAGTTGGGACAGCGATCAAATGATTAGATTTTGGAGGTGATCCAGATCACTGGATCCAGGAATTTCTTTATGGGATTGTTTGTCATTGCGAGATAGGGCCATTTTCAGCATATGTGAATGTAACTCCACAATACAAAAATACAGGACATTATCATGATGGTTTCTATAATATGTAAAAGTATGATCCAGAACCTGACAATATTCTGGATACTAAAGATCCGGAACATAAAAAAAAAAGTAGGGTATAATCATAATTTTCAACACTGTGACGTAAGAAATGCAGATAAAGATGTGCAATAAACACCAAATTGTAGCTGAAAGTCTACTGAAAAAGAAGCGTATTAATGGATTTGACTTATCCGCAATACTTATGAAGCTAGATCCAGAAGAAAACCACCATTACAGAAATGTCCATGTTCACAAATAACTATTGAACTCATAATGATATCAATGCGATTCCAGTTACTAAGTGTATGTTAACATGGTCAAGGAATCCAATATAATAAAACAAACAATACTTTTGGGTGTAAGTCACAATATGTGGGGGAACTGTGCTGCTTGGCGGAGGTCTGTGCTCTCCGAGTGCTAGTTGGTTAATTTAACAGCTATGACTGGCCAGTCTACTTGCTAAAAGGAGCAAGTTAGCATTTGGTTTCAAGCATGCATTATTACATGCATTGGGGCAGTTTTTTTTCCCCTGATGCTCCTGAGGTTAGGTGTTTTGGGTCTTTCAGCATTATGCTTCCTCATTTAGGTTGCACAGCCAGGGTTGATCAGACCCTAACCTTTGTTCCTGCTGCACCGGTCCACAGCTCATTCCTCCTGAGCCACAGCCACCTGAGGTCCCCTCCTCTACCGTCCCTCCACGGTAGACTTGATGGCTTTCATCTTGGTGGCATCAGGCCATCAGGAGCACCTGCTCTGCAGCGACTGATGTCAGCACCATGCCCAGCCTCTAGGAATTCGTTCCTAATGTGGTCTGGAAACTTGAGCTGTCTCCCCAGATAAGGTTCAGTACATACTGTAGCTTTGTGGAGCCTAGTGAACGCTCAGTGACAAAGGAGGCTGCATTCTCTTAGTGTGTTTTCAGAGGTAATCTGTGCATATTCCTGTTACATTTAACGTGACATCGGATAATGCAGCATTCAATTCCTTGTAGTGACCTGAATACACTGTTCTCAATGTGTTTGATGCCTCATGTCACCACCAATACTAAAATCGATGAAACGTGATGGAGTTGTGAGTGACACCTGACATGTTAGCGGATATGGTTCTCCGACTTTGACAGAAGAGGTGTAAAAAGGGATTATTTTCACAATGTACACACACACACACATTTGCTCTCAGTGCCAACTCACTTCTTTACTTGTACCTGCTGTGTCGTGTCTTCACACAGTAATCATGACTGACAAGTTTCAACAGGGCAGGAAAATCACAAGCTGGCGTTGAAAGTATTGATTTGGCAAATTTTAGAGCAAAATCTATTTTGGTTTACTTTGATCAGATCAGTGACAGACGGTGAGGGCTGTCTCTCAGAGGAAAACAGGATCAATCCTCTGGGGAGCTTCACTACAAACTTGACATGGCGTGCATTCACATAAGTTTTGTTATGTCTTTGACATGGTCCCAGGGTTTAATCCCAGCAAGATGCCAAAATCATACATACAAGCAGCTTCAAAAGCAGAATATTGACTGAAAAATAAACGGCTCAGTAAAAACAAGCAATGCCCCAATTATGTACTCTGGCAATCCAGACCAGCTTCATTTTCCTAATTTCTTTCTCAAGTATTGTCAACAAATCCTCCCAGGAAATATCACTGAAAAAACAGCATCTCCAAGAGTTTGTTTAACTTTTAATGATGCCCATATTGGAGATCTTGGTGGGAGTTTACTCCTACTGTCTCCTCATGGCTCTGCCCTGCACTATTCCCTCGCATCAGTCAGCTAGTGATGGATGGCTTAATTAAGGTGAAAGACAATGAGTGAGTGCTTTTCATTGTGCTTGGTCTCAGTGGTTTGTGACAAAAAAAAAAATGGATTGCTCTTTTGGAACCGGTCTCCTTGGGGAAATGTCACATACAGTATATCATTTAAACACATCTATCAGGTCGAAGTGAAATAATATACACACGTGCACATCGGTGGCATTTAAATATGTCAGTTGGAACCGTCACGAAAAATAGCATACTAAACCCTTTTGTTTGATTGTTTTTTTTTTCTTTGTTTGCTCACACATGCTAAGAAGTATTCATGAAATGCCATCTTTGCACAAAAGGACAAGGTATTTGCTTTTGTCTTGTCCCATCATTGGAGTTTCTTTAACACTCAAAGCAAACACGTAGGGCAAACACACACACCATAATCAATGTACAACAAACCTATTACCAACATATAGCTCAGCACATATTAGGCCCAAATAACATGTGTGACCTTAAACACATCCTCCATACATTCCTCACCAATAAGCACAACTTCTTACCAACAAGTTACACCAGAAAAATAGCATTCAAAGAATCCCTCTTCAGAGGGATCAAGCTGATTATTCCCTATCATCATTATTATTATTATTATTATTATTATTATTATTATTCCCTAATAAATCAAGACCTGAGACTGAGTTTAAAAAAAAAAAAAGATAGTAAAAATGCTTCAATCTGGTGAAATCATCTTCATCTTTAAAGAAAGCATGGTATGGAGGCCCAGGCTCATTGAAAAGGAAACGAGGAATAGGATTTCAAATTCATTAAGAAATACATAAATAAACTCCAAAGGTTTTTCGTACTGAAGATTTTAATTAGCGTTTTAAAAAATGGATTGTGTAATTAATAATAAATTCATCATTAAATAATGTATTTTTAAAATCTACTCGAAAATGCATTTTCAAACTGAGAAATAAAAAATAAAAAAAATTTGAAAATTCATTTAGGAATTTATTTTCTACTTAAGGATTTAAAAGAGTAATTCCATATTCCATCCCTGCTGCATTTTCAAATCCTTTTTGAAATAGTTTTTTTCTAAATCTATTACATTCTGCATTTACCTTTTCCTATTCTCTTTTTAATGCCACCTTGAGCATTCAGAGGAAAAAGAACAAAAAATAAAACAAGTTAAACAATGGAAAACCAAGTCCCCGAAAGCAACAAAGCTCTGATTGGTCAGAAAGCCACACGTGACAGTTACTTGCTCTCATTGGTTGCGCCCAATTACTGTATTTAAGTTGTCACTGTGCACTTTATATGTAAAATCGTAAAAAAAAAAAAAAAAGTAGATTTTGAGTAGATTTGAAAACTAAAGGGTGGAGGAATCCACATTTAATAACCTAAGATAAATATACATAAAATCACATCCATTCTTATAAAATTCCCTAAAATGTTTGGGTTTCTCCTCGTTAGTTTTAAAACGCTGCACTGTGCCACTGGAATTATTCCCATGTACATTACCCCATGTAAGCCCAAATAGTCTTAAGGGTAAGACTGCAACACCATTTTTCTCAAAATTAAATAAGAAATGTATCCCATAAGATGCCTATGTGTAAAGACTATGTAGATTGTCGCAAGTTAGATCCCCAGCTCTACAATACTTTGTTGTGTGACTTTACTTTTTTTTTCCTCTATCAATTAAAGGCCACCTAATGGCACTAAAAAAAAACCTGACATGACATATGAAACATAACCCGTTATCTGCTTCTGTTCACATAATGAAAGATCTACTCTGTTGGGTTTGTGTATTTGTAAATCTGATTCTGATGGAGTCAACTTCAAAACACATCAGTGGTCACAAAGCATCATTTATTATTTCATTTTATCAAATAGAAAATTTATCGTTTATAAAGCTACTTCATGGATTTTGAGTGTCTTTGGTACTACTACAACTACTAAAAATACTACTACTCTTACTTTACTTTACTACTTAAAGCAAGAAATAGGTATAAAACATAAACAGGAATTAACACACTAAATACACTAAATATTACAATTCTACACATGGTAGTACAAGGGTATTGTACAGAACATTGTACCTGTAATATTTAGTGTATTTATTTTGCTAATTCCTGTTTATGTTTTATACCTATTTCTTGCTTTAAGTAG
>JBAMYA010000012.1:6918569-6941301 GCA_037176975.1 Arrhamphus sclerolepis
TCTGTTTAAAATGGCTTTTTACTAATTGTTTTTATATTTTATATTCTGTGTTTTACTGTGAAGCACTTTGTGATCTGCTTTTATCTTGAGAGGTGCTATATAAATAGATTTATTATTATTATTAAAACATAGAGTGCATGTTGTGTACACGTATCGGATGGGTTTGTGTGAGAGAAAAGGGGCTTGGGTCTGTCTGATTGTGATTACTGGATTTTTTTAAAACTATATGTGGACCCTCGAGAAACACCTGCACTAAAGCTGCAATACAGAGCAAAGTGTAACAAAGTTGATTTGAGTTTATGTGATTACAAAACCCAAAAAAAAAATCTGTCATTTGCATAATTTAATCATCTAAATCATGACCAAATTTATTTCTAGAGTTATTTCCAAGTGCACTACTTTGCTCCTTCTTTTACACTTTTCCCCCAGTCTGCCCTCCTTACCTCACCCACGTCTCCAGTGCACCCCCCTCCCCTCACATCAGCTCTGCCTGCAGATCTGCCACGTTGCCTTCTATACATTCTTTCTTTGGCTTATATGAAATTTACACAGACCCTAGTTTATTCTTTCCTACATTCGAAGCACAAAGAGTCAAGGCAGCCTGACAAAACAGCCATGTCGTTTTTCAACACCGGGGAGCGGGGTTTCTGAAACAACTCATTTCAACACGCTGCCACTCCAAGTAGCCTTGCTTGTCAGGATAACAAAGCACAGAGGCTTCATGACATCAGGAAATCAAGCTCTTTGACTTCCATGTTTGATTTACTCATCTTCCAATCAGGACAGCTCATGATATGTCTCTCTGTTCGTAATGAAAATGGTAGGTGTCATTGTAAAATTCTACATTTGAAGACCATTATTATCCCTGATGGGAAGAAAGTAAAGTCATTGGCATCAGTTGTGTCCTTTCCAGTGCAGCACACGCAAGAAGCAAATGCTGCATAGAAAAGTCTATCCAATGTTTCACGTATCAGGCACCACAAACCAGCAGAAACCAGCAGGCACTGGTGGCTCCCAGCAGTTTAAGCTTTATCATCCTAGCTCGCGGGCCCTTGCTGTGGCAGCCTCATCCGTTGCTTCCTCACAGTAGACTAGATACGTTCCTGAAAGTAATCCATTGCAGTTCTGTTTTACATATTTTGAAAGAAGTAGATAAAGTGAAAAGCGGTTTCATTTTTATTTTTTTGTCCCTGGCTGTTCCTGCCAGTGGACAGAACTTTGATTTGAAATATCCCATGAAACAAATATCAGGAAATATAACATGAACTGGATACAAATCCCTTCTTCTTTTAAACCGTAGTTTTCTGGCAACACAGTTTTGTTCTATTAACAATGTAGTGACATGAAAAGAAAAATGATGTACATTGTGATGAAGTACTCAAAATCGAAGCTGCAGCTGGCAGTTTCATAAATTATAGTACATGCAATTAGAGTTAAGGGGTTGGACGCTGGAGTTCTTTTAAGCATGAAAGGGTTACACACCCCACTGCTCCTTTATTTGTGCCTGCATTTCCCACTTATCTGTTATGCTGCAAAGTGAAGTTACTCCTGTTAAAAGGCGCGACTGGTCTCTGATGTCGACTAGAGTTCAGTCGAGATGACAAGACTCTGAGGAGAGGATCTGCTCACTGAAGCACCTGACGCCATTGATCGGCGCCGTGGCCGAGCAGCGTGAGCCTCAAACCTGGCTGCACTCTGCCAGCAGACGTAACCAGGCAACCCATCCTGTCCACCTCCAAGTCAATGACTTGAAACATATTAATTTCCAAAAGGAATGTTTCAAAACCCTTCCTAATAAGAAAGTTTTCCTAGAAATCCCTCCTCAAAACTGTCAGCTGCATGTTAAAAACATAATATGTCGTCAATACATGAATACATGTGGTTTCAACATAAAGGTTAGCCATGTGAATACAAAAAAACCCCTAAAAGAATTGACATTGATTACCATATTGTGTGATAGTTTACTCATAACTGTTAGTGAGTTTTTTTCCAAGTAGAAAACTAAAGAACCTGACTCAATTTGGTTGGAGTCCTAGCTTTAAGGTGAAAATAGGTTTGTTTTTAAAATAGTTAGAAGCTGTTCGCTTGTTCCAATCTTATGGGACATCTTTATCATGTCCTGGATATTACGGCGTGTTTTAATTCCTTATTTTTGTTATTCTGGAGCCCTGCTTTTCTTATGTTGCAGCTGACCTCCTCCCTCTTGTGTTTTCCTCCTGTCTGACTGTTCAGCCACACCCTGATTGGTTCCACCTGTTCCTCCTTACCTGTGGTGTATTAATATTCTGTGTTTCTGTGGTCTCTTGCCAGTTCGTTGTGTCCTGTCCTCAAATGAGCATCACAGTTAAGTCAAGTAGTCAAAGTTAGTCTTTTGTTGTTACTTTATTTTCTTCCAAGATTATCTTGAGGATTTGAGTTTTGTTTTCTGGTTATAACTTTTAGAACCTGTCTTCAGTGATTTTCAGTTGAACTTTTGTAAATAAACCGATTTTCGTTTGATACTTTGAGTCGTGTGCTTGGGTCCACACCTGCTTCATTTTGTCAATCTTCATATGATGTGTTAATTTTGCCAATTTACACTGGAATTGTATTTTTACTTTTTCTTGATTTTGGTACGGGACAAAAGCCGCTTTCTCAGCCACGTCTTTTGAAATCGGGTGCTGCAGCTTTGTGCGACCCACCTTGATGTGACACTGGACTGGATATAAACATGGGGAGGCTGGATGTTTCTTCTTTGATCTGAGTCTGTCATGTCACAGTACCAGCTCACTGAGTGGTGGGTTTTCAGACGTAAGTGACAAGTTGGTGTTATCTCAGTGTTTCAACTGCTACTCACATCACACATCCAAACAAAAAGTCACATTTCTCTTGCTGAAAATCAAGGAAGTCTGGTGTTTTAATGGGAATAAAAACTTATTACATACCTTGAAGCTTTATTATTGCTTATAATTGCTGATTTTATCTTGTAAACTGGAGAAATAACTCTTTACTGCTTTTATCTGTTGTATATGAGGTAGACTAAGCCTCCATGTACTCTATATTCAGTCTGTTCTTGGATATACTGCTTATTTACCCTGCCCACTGGGCTCCTGTGATTGCTGTACCAAGTGACAACACATTCAGTGTTTCTCCAGAGCTTTCTCTGCTCTGATGTCTCCAAGAGTAATACTCGGTTCATTTACTGCAGCAGGTGAGTGAAGGGTTTTCAGATTTTGCTCTGTGGTTTGTTGATTTCCCTCGTTATGAGCACAGGCTCCATGTGACATGTCGCACCTTGGGGAAACCGAGCTCAACGTTCGACTCCAGCCGCGAGACAAACCAAGAGAGTGTCTTCTTTGCCGTGCAGCATGTGTCCTGAGCGCGCAGATGACAGTATTGTTTCGGTTTCTGAGACTGTGAATAATTTGCAGCGCGTGTGGCCTCCAGCCTTGTTTCTTTTTTTTTTCTTTTTTTAAGGTGGGTTCTTAAATTACTCGCCTATGTCATCCAAGCCGTTGCTTACTCTCCACAAGAAAAAAGATGGAGCTGTTATGGCTTCTGTTAGGTGACTGTTCGCTGCCCACAGTTGCATTTTTGGCAGGAGAAATGAGCGCTGGTCGTACAGCTCCAAGACTTCCTCTCTGCATGAGACAGAATATGACTTTGGATAGACTGAATCAACTGATGTTTCATGCTTGCTGCACAGCTGGTGGACTGTAAACCCCAACTGTTTTTTCCTCCCCATTTCATCCCTGCACCTTCATCTTTCTTTTTGGCATAGAAGCCAATCAGAGTCTGTGTCAGATAGGCTTACAAAGGTAAAAAAAAAACAAAAAAACGGTATATCTGATGGTTAAAACATAGTCTTTTATTTAAATTCTATCCCCTTTTCCTTCATGATACAAACTCCAGCTCTGTCTATGAAAAAAACACAAGTGAAAAACAGGGAATTTACTTCTAAATGAATGAAAAGGATATGTAGTAAAAAAAAAGAGGGAACATATTGTCTTGGACGCATGATGCCACAATAACTGCATTTACACTGCTAATTGTAATAATGGCCCAATCAGAATAAAATGCCTCCTGTGACCATTGTAATTACAGCCAACAGGTCAAGTCTGCGTTGTTTCTTTGGACTTTTATCTTGTGGAAGAGAAACTGGGGGGGGGGACATGTAATGTTCATTCTTGATTAGATTTTTGTTCCACTTTAAAGGTGTATTTGCATTTAACCTTGCATTTAACCTTTGTTGCAAGAGAAATGAGCTTTTACTTTTCTGCTTGATTAGACAGAAGAGCAGAAACTCCAATACTGTTCTTGAAACACAACGTATCTTGTTCATTTTCAACTGAATTAATAGTTTCTTTCTTTCCTTTCTTTCTAATTTCCACACAACACTGAAATTATGATTGAATGCTTTGGGGCCCACGTGTCAAGGCCAAATCTGCCCTGCCACTTCGTTTTATCTGGCCCGTGAGACGATCATAGACTTATAACGAGGAGATTCTGAGGGAATTTCAATGCGTCTGCTCATCTGATTCAGTACGGAGAAAGTGGAATAACAGGTGTGGACCACGGCCAGGTGACCTTTGGGGAGATGGTTATATGTCATGATTTAGCAAATGCTTGCAAAAGATTTTGTCATGAAACTGATCTGCAATTGGACTGTAAAGGTTGCTGTTAGTTCGTACCCAAGTTTCCTAACGCACAAGCAGACTCGGAGTCAGAGTATCTTTTCTAAATAGTTTTACTTGCAAGGAGCACAGATTATGGTTACATACAAAAGTGGTGCTGAGGTACAGCTCAGCTCATGGGGATTATATGCAGTTACGATTCATTATCATCCAACGTTCAAGCATCCAATCATCTTTCAGCATCAACCCGTGTGCAGCCACTGTCCTTGAGTGTAATCACTGGTTCCAACCAGTTATGTGAACCAGTCAGCCACACAGTCCTTTATCAGCACTTTTCTCAAGCATGTAGTGTTCTCAGTATCTTATTTCAGCAGAAGCAGACAATCCCTGCTATGATATTATGCAGCATTAATATGGTAATAATCAACACATACAGGAAAGATAAATATGTATTTTTCTAACAGATTTTCTCAACAAAAAGTTGCTAATTTCTGTCAAAACCCAGGATTTTTGTAGAACTAACTTTTTTTTGGATTAAAAAAAACAAACAAAATATGATTTTAGGACAAAAAGTTGAAATTATATAAAATTAACAATTTTCCAACTGTTATTTTCCAAAAGAAAAAATTTTCTGAATTTTTCTGAATTTTGCAAAAATGTGTGATTGTTGCAAAAATCGCAATTTTACCACAAAATTAGCGTTCTTACGTAAAAAAAATAAAACAGTTTTAAAATTTGCAGTTTCACAAGATTGATTGTAGTACAAAAGCCTCAAATTTATGATAAAAGTTGCAAATTTTGTGAAATTTGAGATTTTATGAGAAAGAAAATTACTTATTTATTTATCTTTTAGTTCACAACCAAGTTTCATTCAGCCAACACAAACAACACAAACGCATCAACATTTTTGACCAATCAGAAGCCTTAAAGAGACAGACACCAAAACAGAGCATCTCAGAAGGCCACAACAGCTGCTTTTGCATTTTGTAAATCATAATATAATATTGATGACACAATGACGCCCCGTTAAGAGCTTTGAAATACAGTTGGATTTATTTCTATTGTAGCCACGTTCCAGCGCATGTTCATTTTCGAAATGTTACCTGCTGTACATTAAATAATCTACCATTCAACGCCATGTAGTGAGACTTGAATTAATCTTATGAGAGTGTAAAAATTGCATTGTGCAAACACTGCATTAGGCCCATAAATGAAATTCTGAAAACATAATAAGGTTAACAGGGAATCTTTAAATCCTGCATTATTGATTTTACTGTCCACTTGAAATTGAACATTACCATTCATTTTTTTTTCTTTTCAAAAACCTCTTAAGGGGACTATCAATACATCAGCAGCAGCTGAAGTGAGAAAACATGTATATCTTGTTTTGTAGAACTCGTAGAACTTGGAGAACGACTGAAGGTATTCGACTCTCTTTGATCATTGACTTTCAGAGTGGACAGAACCTCGTAAATAACGAGGAAGAAACCAGCAGGTATGAATGCATAACTTATGGCCTCGTCCTCACCTCAATCATCTTTACCTCCAATCATTTTTATACACTCTCTCCTCCTCCTCCTTCGCTTCAGCTCTTTTTCTCTGTCTTCCAGCCATCAGCCCGTGACGCAATCCTGTTGCCATGTCGTTGTCATTCAGCATAGCAGAATTAGCTCCAGCGTTTCCCTTCCCTCCCTCCCTCCCAGTGCCGTCAGCTCCTGATTTGTGGTCACTGCTGATGTGCGTTGCGTGGGTCCAATTCATTTGCATGCCATGTGTCGGGCTCTCTCGCCATAAGTCTCCGCCAAGGTTGCCTGACATTGGTGTTCACCTCGGTCTTACCGAGCTGGAAGGAGCACGGCTGCTGAGTCAGGCTGCGATGAGACTTTAAAGTGCACAGGGAGAGAGAAAGATGTACACAGAATAATAGTTAACAAAAAAAAAAAAGAAAAAAGCACAACAAAAGGGTGGGCTTTGACTGCACGTTTTGATTTCACCACTTTCTTTTTTTTTCCTCCTTCCCCCGCAAGGGAGATGCTAATGAATTACACCCTGCTTCACACCATGAAGCAGAGACTCAGACAATGACTGTGTGGTGAGAGGAGGCAGATGGGGGGAGGTGGGAAAGGATAGATGAAAAGCAGAGGATACAGTGGAAGCGAGCTGGATAGAGTCTCATTACTCTCAACTCCTGTGATCTCTCGTCCCTGTCAAGGATGCTGAGTAAGGCTATGTTGAGTCAGAGAGAGAGAGAGAGAGGAAGCCGATGGTAGGAGGACTGAAATCTGAAAAGAACACACATTTCAAAAGAATCTGAAACAGACAGCAGCAACTCCAGATGCAGAGAGCAACAGTCAAACAAACAATTTTACCACACAAGTGCTCTTTTTTTTCTCCTTTTTTTTTTTTTTTTCACAGGCGCTATCACTCCTCCTCCTTTTCTGAACGAGAAATTGGAAGAGGAATCCATCTTTTGGCTTTGAAGGATGAGACAAACAGGTCTGTGCCAGAAGCTAAAATGTTTTGGGCGTTTGATGCCTCGCTGAAAAAATGCGACAAGGCTGCTGCTCAGCTTTGCTTAAGTTGCATTTGTACACCTCAAGAAAGTGAACCACCTTAAGTGAGACTGTGCGGTGCTTTTTGGTTATGCATGTCAACGTTTTACACAAACAGATTTCTTTGTGAGTGCAGGTTCAGTGTTGACATGATTGGACACTTTCTCATCCTGTTTCCTTGGGTAGGTTTTCCCTGAAAGAAAAAAAAAAGAGATGGAATTTCACACGCTGGTGGGATCAGAGCTTACAGTAGTTGGCAGACTTTGCTCTCCAAGACAGCTCCATGATGCAAGTTTGTTAGCTGGTGCCACGGCGAGACAGTTTTTGGGTCCTGTCCGGGCAACCTCCGCTTTTCTTTACAAGTGCCTTTTCATGCCAGCACCTTTTCTCAGTTGAGCTGAATGTCCTCGGCTCCTCTGACAGGAGGCCTTGTTCTCACTTGTCACGCAGAGAGTCTTCCAGTCCAGGAGGCGTGAAAGAAGATGACGAGAGAGTAACAAAGTGGTAGCCTTACAGCTCTGCCTCGGACTAGGCATGAATATGTTTACTATCAGTACACCTTCATGTATTTTCTAGTCACTCCAGGCGAGTCAAAACTAGTATGTATTAGTTTTTTAGAAAAACATCCAGCTAGGCTTTCTGGCGACCTCTGTTGTTGCGGGGTTTGTTGTATTTTTTTAATCTCCTTAAGGGCTAAACAGAGAAAAAAAAAATTTGCAAATTTTAATATGTATGATTAGGACCAATGTTGGTTTAAAAAGTTGAAAAAAAAAGATTTTTAATAAAGTTTTTCTTACTTTTTTGAGCATACATTTATGTGTCAAGTATTTTATGAAATTTGTCAGTACAAAAATAACAATAATATTGCATGTTGCTGCTAATCTTTCACATACACCATGCTGTGATAATCAAACCCTAAATAATTCAGTATGTTTTAGCCCGTTTTGCCCTACTGGCAACAATTGTTGCCAAAGTGTATCACTGTCATTTTCAGCTCACAATAAACAAATCTCAAAGATACTAAAGCATCTTTTTCCTCTCATATGCTAGTAGACAACTGAGACTAAGGTTTTGATTTTTAAAAAATCATTTCCAAGTGCTTTCTATCGCACAACATCATCTGCTTCCTGCTACTTCCGGCTGAAAACAAGGCAGATGGAAACTGTCCTGGAAAGAGGTCATTTTCAGTTTCTTATGTTTTTTCCCCCAAACATATTATAATTATTTAATCATTCAAGTCTCAAGAGTAACCCTCCCCCCAAAATTGTACCTCGGATAATTTTTTTTTTTTTGCTCATGGGCTTATTTCTGTTAGTGGCAACCAAAGTTGCCAGTGGGGACATAGCGTGTTGCTAACTATAGGAAAACACTATCTGCAGGATTGCTCCTAGTTTACTTGTTTCAAATTGTAGAATGATGTACAATGGCTCAAGAAGCGGTGGTGGCCATGCTTCAGCTGGGCCCTGAACAGTGCCGTGGTGAACAGCTGATGCATGTTGGATCAGCATGCTGCATCTTATTTAGCGATATCACAATCGAGTTTGTGATGTTTGACTCGAGGTCATCCCTTGTGCTCTTCGGTCGACAAGAGCAACAGTGATGATATCCAGACCAACATCACAAACTCAAGTTTGCTTTTACAGAACATTCTACATATGGAGCATGACACTATAGAAAGGATGGTATTGATGATTCATCAATAGCATCATATGTAAACAAAAACCTGGCACGTTCATGCATCTATCGTGCTTGTTTTGTCATTCACTTAGGTCCTGGAAAAGAGGGGCAGAAGGATCTCCTCTCCTTCCAGAGGCTGGTAGTCCAGACCCTCCTCCTGCGCCATGGAACAAAGCCAAGTAGGCAGGGCAGAAGATCTTCAGTGGCGGTGGCGAGAACTGATGCCACCAGGTTTGATAGTTTCAACCACTGGTCCTGCAACACTGCAGAAACACATCATTTGCGTGTAGAAAGTGTGATATATGTTTTATATATATGTATATATATATATATATATATATATGCAGATATATATGTTTTTAGAGGTTCTAAGAAAAAAATGTTTGTTGAAGTTTTGAGCATATTTCAGATAAGCTTATTGACAATTTATCGAGTTGTATTATTACAAAAACATGGCAATATAAGGGTTAAGCATTTAGAAATTCATCAATATTTGATATGTATGATTAGAATGCTTGCTGGTCTCATAAAAAAATAAAATAATGTTTGAAAAAGATTATAACATTTAGCTTGTTTGTACAAGCTAAATGTTATAATTACATTACATTATTATACATTAAGCCTCCACGGGGGTCTTTCTGTGTGGAGTTTGCATGTTCTCCCCGTGCTTGCGTGGGTTCTCACCGGGTACTCCGGATTCTTCCCACAGTCCAAAGAAATGCTCGTTAGGTTAATTGGTGTTCATAAATTGTCCCTAGGTGTGACTGAGAGTTTGTATGGTTGTATGTCTACATGTGCCCCTGTGATGGACTGGCGGATAGGATAGGAAATAGCGGATATAGATAATGGATGGATGGATGGGTATTATACATTACACATTTATCCATGAAGGGACTTTAACATAACTTTTTTTGAAGATCCATTTAAGTCTTGAGTGTCACATGCTCCAACTTTTCCTCTTTCCAACATCTTACTGAACATCTTTGTTGGTTGCTCGGGAAACGTGAAACTGCTGGATAATATCTTCAGCATCATTTTTGTTCAAATTTTCTGGAAGTGCCTTAATAATAGCTTTCAGATACCCTTCTGGGAGCTGCAAAAGTGGAATACAGCAGCTTCATGTATTTGTTGAAGAGGTTAACCGCACTCTCGTATACCCTCTAAGCTCTTTTCCAAGAGCAATTTACGTCACCTAGCCATAGCTGCAGCACTGCTTTAGCTAGTGTTTGTCAAGAGAAGTGGGACCATAACCTGAACAATAGGTTTTTACACACTGGCATGCAGAGAAGTCCAGGCAGAATATCATTATGGTCAGCTAAAACACAGTGTCTGCTAGAATAGTGCTGGGAAGTGCTGAATAATTCATTTCGTGCATGTTGACCCACTGGTGGAGTTTCAGTGTCAGACTTTTAATGTTAATTTAAATGCATTTCCGTTCTTTTTGTGAACTGCATAAAAGTGAAACTACAGAGGCATTAAATCTGTGACTTGGTGCTTATTTTGGATGCAACGTCAAATCCTTTTATTAGGAATGAGGATTTAAAGGGAACTTATTTAGTTATAATTTATATTTGTACAACTGAAAAAAAACACCATCATATTGCAACTTTGTCACTTTGATATTAAATGTTACATTTTTTTTAAATGCTTCGTTTGTGTGCTTTTTAAGTTATTTTAAATGACTACCAATGCAAAAATATTGCAAGATAACAACACAATTTTATTCCTTCATCTTCGGCCACTGGGGTCTGAAACAGTATTGATCAAATACTGTGAGCTTTAGAACCAGAGCAAAATTATCTTTACATATTATTCCATCTGTAAATCAAAACTGAATAACACAAATCTGCAACACTAATTTTGAAAAAAGCACAAGCTGCGGATGAGGACATTGGAGTTACGCCTGCTGTCTCCATGCCCTAAAATCAAAGTAATGGCGAAAACAAAGATAATAATGCATGACTGGTGAGAATGGTTTTCAACCAATTATTTTTGTATTTTGACTAAAGCATACCATAAACAGTTAATCTATACTGATAGCCTGACTGTTTATCCTGCTTTTCATTCTTTTCATATTCATAGGATATTAAAAATTGCTTTAAGAAAAATAAAACATGTTTTACAGAAGAGTGCTTCAAACTTCATGACATTGAAGAGGGTGTTACCATTTCTTGTATCTATAAGCTTCTGGGAACAGCTGTGTCTTCATCAGAATCCATTTTACCTTTCTAACAAGTCGTTCAGCATGACTCATCATAACCCACTCTGAAACTTCAGCCTGTGTGAAAATGCTCAGCTTGTTGCACGGAGTATTATGTAAAGAGCTCAGGAAGCGGGAGCGTGGAGCAGCTGAGACGGGATGAAACACAAGGTACACCCAGGATAGACGACCAGTCCATCACTGGGCCCACAGAAACCATACTCGATCACACTAACACCTAAGGACATTTTCTACTTACAGTGTTGTGGATTAGTGAGATTTATCCGTCAGCAGAATTAAGCAGAAACCCCCTGGCCAAACTGGATGGAAAGTTGGAACATGGGCAAAGGAAGAGCCCATGCTCCATCTTTCTCAATAACCACTCATTTGCCTGTTATTTGTTGGCAAGATTACTCAAAAAGCTACCGAGAGAGCTGAAAATTAACCAGTGGGCAATGGTTCATGGCTTAAAAATGAGTTAACTTATGATTTTGATCCAGTTTTTTTTTGTGTGTGTGTTTTTAGGCTTTGAGTTACACAGTCTCAAGCTGCTCTCTTTTAATCAATTTATTAACGATAGCTTGGCCACAGGCTTTTTCATGTATTCATGCATCTTTGTCAACTGCACAACTTCCAAATAGAAAAAGAAAAATTAACACTTTGGAAATTTACATGGAATATGACTGAAAAAAAAATGGACAAGATTGGCTAAGAGCTTAAAATGGGGTTTGAACATGTGCAACATCCACTTACTGAGCTGTCACCGTGCAAAATCCTTTACATCTGGAAGTTGGACAATAAAAGGAACTTGCTGGTTCCTCAGAAATTGAGAAGTACAAAACATTGTGTTGGGTGCAGCACTTCTTTTATAATATTCAAGCTCAGTGAGTGGAATAATGTCACCTATTAGGCTCTCATCTCTGGCTGAAGGTAGGCAGAATGAAACAAAGTTTGAATTCAGTTGTACAATGATTACTAGAGTAATTACTATATTGTACTGTAAGCATTAGTTTCCATCTCATAAGAATGCTACTGAAGACATAAGATTAGGTGGAAGTGTGAGAATCAGTACAAGAGCATCCAAAAGCCACCACGCAAAACAACAAAGGTGGCTGCCATTGCTTGCTTCATTTCTTTGGTTACTCGGTCTGTGATGGACTGGCGACCTGTCCAGGGTGGACCCCTGCCTTTCGCCCGAAGTGAGCTGGGATAGGCTCCGTCAGACCCCCGTGACCCTGTAGAGGACATAGCGGGTATAGATAATGGATGGATGGTTACTCGGTTGGTTGTATGCCCGTCCAATGTCCAGAGGCAGTTTCTTCTGGAAAGCAAAGTCCGTACTTTTGTAGCTCATGTGTATCTCTTCACTTTGATCAGAGTTGTCTTTGGCTGCATTTGGCCCAAGCGCAGGGGAACTTGTTTGGATGGAATCTCCAGGCAACCATCCAAATATGTCAACAAGTGTTTTGACATTAAAATAAAAAAAGAAGAAAATGCAGACTGCCTCACTGAGAGATCCAAAGAATTTGCCATTTGCATTGGTAAGTTGCAATCTGAGTTCTTTTCTTTTTCTGTTACTTTTGATTAGTGTGGAGACTGAAGCTGTGATTTATTGCCTTCAGCTAGCATTCATCTTAAATAGAATAAATAAGCCTCTTTTTTGTGAAAAACATAACAGATTTAAAGTGGTTTATTGCCAACAAGTTCAGTCATATAAAAGTTCCTTTCTCGTGATATCCTCCAAAGTCTTTAGCAGCTCTGGATGTTGGCTGCGCTCCTGTTTCATTTTTGAATTGTTGCCCTGGTTTCACAGACGTTCAAACTGTGTGTGCTCCTCTCTATTTAAACCCATATGGGATTAAAGTAAAGGGGATTCTCGCTTCTGACTGTTCCTCTAATCTCCTTAACAATGCATTGCTCCTCTTTTTCTCTGCAGCTGCCGAAACTCCGTCGAATTTGATGACTCAACCTCCCAACTGTATCATTTGTTTGTGGTGTTGAGTGAGTGTGAACTGCTCACTGTAGCGAGGTTTAGGAATGGAATGCATTTAAGAGATATGCAGGCGACCAGACATTGCTCCGAAGTAATAACAGATAATATTTTTTAAAAATACTGAATTTATTCCTGCTTATGAGCTTTCAGACAGATTATACACAATAGCATTGTTACTGCAGTGTGGGGGACACTGATCTTTGACCTTTACTACTTTCCTTTTGTTAATCATTTTAAGTTTGTGTTTTTTTTATTTTTACAGATGTTGAAATTGTTGCATCTCATGTTCCACATAATGAAATCTCTAGACAGAAAGATCCTTGTTTGCACCATTTTTGTTCATTTTATTCACCTTAGACATTGACTAGTTTTGCAAAATTGTGCTCTCTACAATGAACACCATCATCAAGGACGTTCACCTCACATGCTATTGAGAAACTAAAACTATTTCACACACACTGGGCTTAGTGCCATCATTGCTTTTGGTCTGGAATGACTGAGTAAACACTCAAGATTTTTGTTTTGTGTTTATTCCGTTTGTTAACAATGAAAGTCTTTGGATTCAAATCGATGAAGACTTTGTTTGAAGTCACTAATGGAGGATTTGAAAGCATGATCATGTAATCTGCAAGGGGACGACTCACGTGGCCATGAGAGCTTTAAGTTTGTAATATTCAAAGACAAAGTGATATATGAGCACCATCTCTGGACCGAAGCTCATCTAAGATGTTCTGAATCTAAATGGAAAACTGTTCTGTGGTCAGATGAATTAGAATTTGAAATTGTTTTTGGAAAATATGGACATGTTATGTTCAGGTCCTGCAGAATAAAGAAGTAAAGCACCATTCAGGTTGGTTAGGATTTAGTTTTAATTTATGTTTTACACAGCATCCTAACTTTTTTTGAACCCAGGCTTTACTTTTCAGAAGGATGACATTCATGTGATGTCCTCCTTGCCTCCTTAACATATGGGAACTCTGTAAAAAGTAGTTTCAGTTTTTCGTTTCAAGGCTTTAAAACAGGAACATTCAGGTGTCGGGAGAAGTTACAAAAATCTCAAGGGTGTAGATGGAACCTTCAAGGGTAATACTTATTTTCTTTTAACTCTCTTGGAAATATGAGTTTCATTATTCCCAAAAGGATGAAGAAAAACACATCTCCCCCTAAGTTACCCTCACCCCCTTGCCCGCTACAGTGAAAGCTATTGCTATTGATGTTTTCGTCCACAGCAACATGACTTACATTAAATTTCATGTGTGTCAAAAAATATGAAATGGTGTTGGGCATGAAAATGTAAAAGCTTTCGAATAAGACATTCTTGTGCGAAGGTTATGCCTGAGCGCTCTGACATATTGAGGTTAACAATAATGTTAATATAAAAAAAAAAGCTTATTTTTTCTCCCCTAAAACCAGATCAGCTACTATTCCAAGCCCTCTCATGCAATAGTTAGTGGAACCAGTATTGTACCAGTTCTGGAATTAACGAGTCATATTGAGCATGAAACCAATGGCTTTCAACGGACGTCAAAAAATAACTCACCAGTTGGACAGACAGAACACACACACAAAGAAAAAAACAACAGTAATGTCTGAAAATAACATCTTTAGTGAGTATGGCTGCAGCTGAATTATTTACCCCCTTAAACCCTTACAATTTTTTTCTTTTTGTAGTCTAACATAAACTGTGTATATTCATCTCAATGAAGCCTTGTCAGTTTAACATAAGGGTGACGAAAATGTGCTTTCTTTTCAATGTGTTTTTAATAGCGGTAAAACATCTCCAAGGTGCTTGACCAAATCCAGTTAAAAACTCAGTTTAAATCTCTCTGACTCAGTAGGAGTTTTGTAGTAATGTCTTTTTTTCTTCTCTTTACAGCATTTGAAAGACTTTTTGAGTTCCATTAATTGGTTCTGCACAATAAGGAAATGGAGTGAATAAAGAGATATAATGATCTCCTTATCTGAACAAAGACTTTTGTATGAATGTTAAGTTACATTCCAGTTTTATGTTGATATCTAAACACATTCAAAAATTGTCAAGGATGTTAGAAAATGGATGGAAAATCTGAGAATTTCAACCCTAGCTGCTTTTGAGATAATTGCAAAACATAAATTTGATTAAAGTAGTATTTTATATTGGTTTCATCTAACCTTAACCCTAAAAATCCCACCAGGGAAACTCTGATATGCTCATTTTGCATGTTCATTTCTTTCTTGTAAAGTTTACTTTTGCAAAAATAAGTGAATAAAAATAAAGATGTTTTTAAAAAAAAGTATTTTAGGAGCCTTTACGTGATATAGTATATGTTTTGTCTAGTCAATGGGAAAGATTGACGGTTAGATGGAATAGAAACATGCTGGGTTGTTGTGCACTGACAATGTCACATGCAGCATCGGCACCAGCTGATGGCTGTATGTAAACCGCCACTATAACACTGGTGAACGTTTCAATGTCTGAACTGCAGAAACGATGTTTCACGGTAGCATGTGTTGGATTGCACCATCTATTGTTGACAAGCAATTCTACCGCCCTTGCTTTTCCACTCGTCTGTTCATCCATATCATCAGACAGGCGGAAAGAGAAACACTTGAGTCGAGAATGTGCTCCTGCATAATACTGCCATTTCCCAAACTAAACATTTGTCACTTGTCATTTCTTCAAGCTCGTCCAATGTATTTATGATGAATCTGGGCCAGCCGATGGCTGAAGTTGCAGCTCTACATTGGGGGCAAACTCTGCTTCTGTCTCTCTAGCACCATCCACCATCATGCTCAAGCGTGTGACCCCGGAGGATGATCCACCCAGCTTCCTCGACGTCTCTAGGAGAAGTTTCCCAGACCTGTGGCAGCCATACCAACAGGATGGGATTCTCCCATCTCCCTGAGACATTTCATGGCAGTGCCCTCAGCGCCGGGCCCGAGGCAGACACAGATCAGATGGGTACCCTGGACCAGGTACCAATGAAGCCAAAGCAGGAACTGATGAGAGCAGGAACAGGTGCAGGAACCGATGAAGCCAGAGCAGGAACAGGTGCGAAAACCAATGGCTGGTCATATGGGATATGATAAAATGCTCCACCAGATAATGCCACCAGATGTGCACCACTGGTACACGTCCAGCTATACCAAGAGTGCCCATTAATGGAGGTGTCGCTCAAGCTCATTGGGATGGGTTTAATTGGGCCATTCTCTGAAGTGCACAGGTGTACTGTTTTGTGTTATTCCTGGTGAATTATGCAACATGGTTCCCGGAAGCAGTGCCTTTACACAGCATTTCTGCAAAGACTGTTGTGCAGACATTGTTTCAGGTCATCTCCTGAGTTGGAATCCCAAAAGAGATCCAGACTGACCAGGGCACCTGGTCCACGTCTGGCACATTAAGAGATCTTTATGAATTATTGGGCATCAAATCTATTCGAACCAGCATATACCACCTGCAGACTGACTTTGAAGTCTATGATTCGTAAATTTATTCACAAGGATAAATGTAATTGTGATAAATGGCTGGACCTTCTGTTGTTTGCAGTGCAGGAGATCCCCCAGGCTTCCACGGGATTTTCTCCCTTTGACCTGCTGTTTGGCAGAAAACCCTTAGGCATCTTGGATTTTATTAAAGTAAGCTTTGGAGGACAGTCCAAAGCACAGCAAACATAAGATTCAGTATGTATTGGATTTGAGAGCAAAACTCCATTCACTTAGATCTTTATCAATGGAGAATTTGCTCCAGGCTTAAGAGTGTCAACAATAGCCGTTCAATAGCCGGGGTGGAGCTGAGGTGTGACCGGATGACAAGATGCTGGTATTGCTCCCATCTTCTAAGTTTAAATTACTCGCCAAGTGGCAAGGACCCTTTGTGGTCGCATGGCGAGCAGGAGATGTCTGGCAGGGGCGGAGCAAAACAAATTTTTCACCTCAACCTCCTGAAACCTTGGAGAGAGGTGCCTGTTTCTCTAGTGAGCTTGGTGACAGACAGAGATGCGCTGGGGCTGGAGGTGCCAAATTCCACCAATCCACCTCCCCTCCTTTGTCGCCGTCACTTCCCTCAGAGAGCAGATGTTCTCAGGATGCACTAACCTCATTCAACATCATGTTGAGACTCTCCCAGGGGCGACAGTGTGTTCATAGCCCTACAGATCTGGAGTCTATGTTGAAGTTGGGAGTAATAGAAGAATCCCACAGTGCTCTAGTGACCAAGAACGAGTCTATATGCTTCTTCCGTTTGCCTTGTCCAGTGCCCCGGTCACCTTCCAACATCTCATGGACCGGGAGCTGCGGACACACGCTACATATGCTGCTGCCTACCTGGATGATGTCATCATCCATACTGACACCTGGGTGGAGCATTTTCAGCTGGGGGTGCAGATGGCAGAGGCTGACTTCCTCTCTCTTTCATATAATTTGAAATCTCAAGTAGCTGCTCCTACTTGTAAACAACTCTCTCATTGCCGTAGTTTCTCATCATACCAGGTGGGTTAGGGTTAGTCCCTCAAGCATTACAACATTCAAACATCAATGAAAAATATTTAAAAAATAATAATATATATTTATATATATATATTTAAAGACTTGAAAACACAAAGATATACACAAAACTAGCAAAAAACGATGGTGCTACTGCAACAATCCTCTCACCATTCTAGAACAGGCCCCAGCTTATGTGGCCAACTTGCTCAGTTTACACTCTGCAGCAAGCTCCCTTAAAACTGAGTCTTCATGCTGGTGCTTGGGACAATGTAAAACTACTGTTTTAGGTTTGCCCACACATCTAAATGAAAACCCCTAATCTGTAGAGTGTACACAGCTATTAGGTTTGCCGAGTCTGTTTCTGTTGAAAAAAGCTATTAATTACATACATAATTAAAGATAAATGATCTTTTACTTTGTTTTTATCTATGTGATATGTTTGGTGTTGTTGCTTACCTGTTTGTACTTTGTCTGTTAAAAGCATTCTACAAATAAATTTTACTCACTTACTTTTACTTAGCCCAAAAACATTGAAAAGCAGGTCATGTCCACTTTACAGAAAACCGGGAGTGCTTGACTTTTCCTGCCAGAGAGGCCTGTAAGAGTCGGATTAATGTTCCTTTATCTCCTATATTTATGGTTAAAGCCTTGAAAAAGTCAGGGTGTGAACTGCTTTCTTTGGATTTAAAATAAGTACATTTCTATTCCCACCAATCCCACTATATGTCATGCTTCTAAAACATTAGAAAAAGGGTAGCTAATGCAGTTTCACCTCTAAGTTTGACTGAGTAACAGATAGCTCTATAGCTGTTATTTTATAAGTCAAGATTATGCGGAAAGTTGCTTTTTAGGACTTTGACAGTCTGTTTAAGTGGTTGGAATGGATGGATGCCTCTTTTTGTCAGTGCTGATGCATTTATTATTACAAGGCTCTGGTAATCATGCTTGATATTACAGCGTTAAGTACCTATCCATATGCCGTAGCTTTGTTTCAAGGGCAATATATTTGAGGTGGTTGATTACTATTTTGATTCTGACTCCCATCATATTTGGTTCTTGAGTATCTTTTTTTTTTCCTCTCTAGTGGAAAAATATTGATTGTTTACAAAATCACCCAGTTGCAAGGAGAACCTCTTGAATCCTTAATTAGACATAGAAACCTGGATACTCGAGGAATATTTCAGGCCTTTGAAGTCAAACCTCTCTGGGAAAAAGGAAAAAAAAATAAATAATGAAACATGAAAAAAAATGGAGTGCTTCTCAGAGGAATATAATATTTCAACAGCACACATTCAGCTCTCTCTCCCGATGTTCTCATGAGCCATGGGGGACTCGCTTAACAATATGTAATTACTTCAACCTGCAGCTGTGAAATACCGTGTGAAAGGTAGGCTAAACTTGCTATAAATTCCCCGTGAGAGGCTATCTTATTTTTGTTCTTTGAAAACTAAAATTCTTTCATGATGGGAACATCGCTATCTCCGCTGCAGGTATCCTGTTTTAGAAACTTCCTATCAATCAAACGAGGGCTCATGAAAGTTTGTCTTGAGGCGAAGCCGATGGGAATGTATGTATGTGGTTAAGTGCAAAATTAGGATGACATAATTGGAGAGCTACTAGTCTATTAAAAATATCTTACTGCATTGGTTTTCTTTGCTTGCCTGAAAGTATGTATATACTATATGTGAACACAAAAACATACTGTACCATATGTAGCTGTGTTGAAGCCTCAAGGTCAGAATAATTATCACTCCAAGCTGGAAGGTGGGAGAAAAAACGATCGACTCTCAGGATCCTTGGAATGAGATCTTATTTCTTGACTTCAACTCATTATCATTTCTACACCAAGAACATTCAGGTCCACTGTACATCTCTCCAACACTCAGCTTCACGTCTGTGTTTTCCTTGGAGCCACTTACCTGTCTTGTAAGGCTGAGCTGACATTTCTTTTTTTAACCTTTTACAACACCCCTCTGTATGAGCATGCATCACTATAAAAGTGTGATGTGTGTGGCTTATGAAAAGATGGATGTAAAGGGGCTGATAAGATGTTGCACTATGATTATCCAGCCAGATTAGTTACATTGCCATGATGCGAGAATAGCTTTAAACACATATGTACACAAAGCCTAAGTTACCTTCTATTTTGTACGAACTCTGGGTGAAGTCGGATGTCGTAGATCACTTTCACCTGAATTCAAATAGAAGTCTTCATATGGTCTACAATGATATGGCGGTCTAGGAGTTCTTTGTGTCCTACGTTCCACACCTCTATGTTCTGTGCCACGGTCATCTCAACAACAAGTGTGCAAATCTGTAAGAGAGCAAAAGCTCCAACATTGTCCTCTTCCTTTGAGCTAAAAACATCTCCCACAAGAGGAAGGATGAGACCAGAATCAGCATTGCTCTGGTTTGCCCGTGAAAGACCTACAAGCAGGTTGAAGGATACACAGAACTTGCTTTGAACCTCTCTTCATTTGCTTTAGGGCAATGCTAAATAATTTCTAAGGTTGTGCTGTGGGTGTGGAGGGGTACATAGAGGCTCAATCTTCATGTATTTGTTTGAGATTATTGTTTTATGAACTCTTTTGGAACTAGGCCAAAGAGATTGTATCAGCAGATAAATTATTGCCATAGCCGTTATCTTTCACTGTAGCACGCACTCTCTTCCTCCATAGTCATTACAAACTTACTCAGGCTATCTGAATGGGTTTTTTTCTCTCCCTGTTGGCTGCAGAGTCCAAGAAATTCACTCCCCTACAGTCCTGTCTTGTTCATTAGAGCCTCCTCTGACATCACCAGATACTTAACCCTCTCTTTTCCAGTGCTGAGCAGTCTTGACCTGATGTTTCCTCAGGCTTTCAGGCTGCACAGTGACCCTTAAGACCTCAATCTGGAGAGTGAGGAGGGTTAGAAGGAGGCTGTTTCATCAACTTCTTGTCTCTAAATTTGCAACGCAGCCTAATTGACCTCAAAATGCATCTTCTCTCTGTCCTCAGCTATGTACTATCCTCTCACAGCCAGGATATTATACATTCCTTGTTCATTCCTTTTCTCCTAATCTCCCTATGTTACGCTGTGAATTGAATCTAAAATCTACTGTTATTTTCCAAAGTTGAAAGAAGGTGAAAGGTGATAAAATAAAAAAATAAAAAAATGTTATCAAGAAATCACAGAATTCGGTGCAACTCCCATCACAGTCACTGTCACAGACTCCAAGATTTGATGCAAAAATTGATATTCAATATCACAGGATTCAATCCTTTGTGTCCGGACTGGTCCTGACAGCTTTTCTTTTTTTCCTCTCTGCGTTCACTTTCAAATTAAAAGCGTGTTCTTGCAGTTATTTCCAAGGCAGTTGCATCATAATTCTGTCAAAAAAAAAAGAAATGAAAATGTCACTTCAGATTTCACCAGGTACTTTTTTTTTCATGTTTGTGTGGTGCTGTGCTGTGAAATACGTGGATGTGCAGGACTGTGAATATAAAAGAGTTGTAATTGCAGCCTTAATAAGATGTTTAAAAATGAAAACAATGATGAACAAATAGATAATAATTAGAATGCAGAATACAAAGGTAATTGCAGATGAAATCTTTTGGGCTCAGTGCTCATGTGAAAATGTGATAATTAGCAAAGCCCAGATAAAGAACTGGTCAGTAGGTGTAAGCAGGTCTTGAGCAGTGGTTGCAATGTGATATATTCTTATTTGATTTATTTTGGGAAACATATGCTGGGATAATCAGACACAAGGGCCGTGGGCAGAAACAACCTAATGAATTCAGGAAGACAACGTGCATTCAAAGAGCAATGGTGCTACGACTTGACAATCCATAGTTCACAGTTCCCATCCTGGCACTGATTAGGCGCCCATAAAGTCACCCCTTGTCATTTTTTATTCACATAGATGCTGTCCGTAAATATAATGTGGACAGTGCTCTTTCAAAAACAACAGCAACAACAAAAGGAAATAATAATAACAGCATGGACCTTATGTTTCTTTTCTTTTTTTGGTTTAAATCATGCCTTTGTGTTATATACAGTGTTCCAGACTTAGAAAGGTTTAAATTACCAAAAAGGTTAATGAGATGAAGCTGGAGGGTTTGGGACTTCTCAGGGTCTGATGCCCTGAGGCAGATGCTGGCTGAACAGTTTCAGTGTAGTCCTCACATCATTTTATTTTATTTATTTGTGTTTGTTAGTTTGTTTTATCTTCTTTTAGTATTTTATTTTCTTTCCCAGTAGCTCCCTGAAGCCAGACCACATACATCCTTAATATGTGAGAAGGACAATTGTGTGAACCGTTTAGAATTAATTGTTTTGCCATAAAATATGCCATGATCTTCATATAAGTCCGAGTCATAGGCAGTGTGCTTCATCTGAGAACATGCAATTATACTTTCACCCATTAAACATTCAAAATACTGGAAGAAATAGTAAGTGAACACTAACCAATTTAAATCAATAAAAGCTAAATGTAGTCAGTAGCTTGCACACCTTGAGTCCAGTCAAATTAAAAGAAGTTGGAGGTGTGGTTTAAAGCTACTTTCATCATTTAAAGTTTGCCGTTCAGTCCACATTGAATACATTGTGTATATAAATTGAGACAGTTTAGTTTTGTGGCTACTGTTTGAAGATGTCTCTATCCTTCCAAATGACTTAATGAAGAACCCACAAAAGCTAAAGTCTTGAAGACATCACTGGATTGGCAAACATCTCTGTTTAGTAGTCTAGTACGTGTTGATAATTCCGCATGTGGTGGGTCCATGGCAGAACACCATGATGGAAACCACTTCCCTCCAAAGGAAAACATTGCATGTCGTAAATTTTCCAAATCCACCACAGACTGGCTTTGAATGGCATGGTCCAGTCAGAGCCCAGACCTAAACCACATAGAGATGCTGTGGAATGATCTTGAGAGCTGTTCATACCAGATAAACTGCAAACAAGTGGTTTTCAATTGTGATCCTCAAGAACTGCTGCTCCGGCAACTTCAGATCTTTTCCTGCTCCAACTACCACATTTCAAAGAAATGGATCATTAACTGACATTTGCAGTGATCCATTAATTTAGATCTGGTGTATTAGAACATTGAAACATCTAAAAAAGATGCAAGGTAGTAGGTTCTGAGGAGTATGATCGAAAAACCCCTCTGTACATGTGTCTGAGCTGAAGCAGTTCCGTAAGAAGAAATAGTTAAAAATTCCTCAAGTGCGATTCAGAACTGAAAATGCTT